>VMDO01015927.1:0-49481 GCA_007922755.1 Pedetes capensis
GGTCTCCCATCCAGGTACTAACCAGGCCCGACCCTGCTTAGCTTCCGAGATCTGACGGGATCAGATGCCACAGGGCTACAGCTGCAGGCATCCAAATACGGCAAAGTTAAAATATATAGAGTGCAATTAAGGAGAAATAAATTTTAAATTATATGACTTTAGTAAGAACTCACTTCTAGTATAATCAGGACAAATGAACAAAATATAAATCATGAGAAATGTCAATGCTGAAAGAAAGTGACATTATTTTGCTGGAAGTATAAACTTAACAGTAAGCAGTATATAATTTTAGTATTCCATAATTCTCAACCCACATATTTGAAAAATATTGAAAGTTTCAATTTGTTCAAACCAAGAGCCATTTATTAAAGTAGAAACAAAACTATGTTGGAGGACATTGCCTCAATTTTGTTTTCTGAGGACATTTTCATGGTAAAGTTGAGACAAGAAAGTATACAGTAATGGAAATCTTTAGCGAAAGCCCATGTTTATGGAAATGTGCCTGGTAATTTTAGAAGTTTAGCAACAATACTTTTTTCTTTATTTAAAAGTGAGTTTAAAATATTCGCCAGGCATGACGGCACATGCCTGTAATCTCAGTGATTTAGAAGGCTAAGACAGGAGGATGGCAGGTTCAAAGCTAGAGGTCCCTTGTGTGATTTAGTGAGACCCTGTATCAAGATAAAAAACAACAGAAGGGCTAGGGGTGCAGTTCAGTGATCGAGCACTTGCAAAGAATGTGTGAGATCCTGGGTTCAGTAACCCCCCAGAGTACCACAAAAATATAAATAAAATATTTAAAAAATTGATAGTGTAACCATCTAACCTACACCAGAAGTTGTGACTTAATGCAGTGAGTGATTAAATGTGACTAATATTTTATCTTAGGGCATGCTTTGTTCACTATGACATCAAATAAAAGACATATCAATTTCAATAAAATGATGCATAATAAGAGTAAAAAACAAAAATCTGAAACATTTATGACTTGTATGCAAACTTTTCTATGAAAAGAATAGTAACTATTGCTACTTATATTATTAATACTCTTGTTGTTGGGTGCCTTCACTCACAGTGACCCTATGTACAAAAGAACAAAACACTATGCAACACTGTGCCATGTATATAATCTTTTTATTTTTGAGTCCATTGTTGCAGCCAGTATATTTCTTCTTACTTTGACTCATTAGGCATCAGCAAAAGGAAGTCCCAGGGTCTTTGCTTCATTCCTGTTATAAAGATCAACCTTACTCTGAGAAAGCAAACTCTTTCCCAGTCACTTCTTGAATGTCTTCCAGCCTGGGGGGCTCATTTTCAGTCACCATATTTGATAGTACTTCTTTGCTATTCATAGGGTTTTCAGTGGCTAATTGTTTCGGGAGTGAGCTGCAGGGTCCTTCTCCCTAGCCTGTGTTAGTCTGGAGGCTCAGCTGAAAGCTGTCCACCATGAGCGGCCCTGCTCACAGCTGAAATAACGGTGGCATAGCTTTCAGCATCATAGCAACACAGAAGCCCCCACAGCACAACAAGCTGTACATGGGGGACTAATACTCTTACTGAGTTCTAATTATTTCCCTTATAATATCCAACTGCTTTGTATACATTTACTCAATCCTCATGAGATAGGTGGATTATTATTTCATATTTTACATCCATCTTGTAGATAAAGAAACTAAAGCTCACAAGGTTAAGTAATTTGCCCAAGGTAATAACAAGAGCCAGAATGTGAAACCAGTAAGTCTAGCTCTCTAACCCGCTTTAGTGGCCTTCATTCTGATGCCATGTGATTAGGAGTCACTCAAATGCCTGCTTGCAATTTTTATCTAAAAGTTACATTCAAGGGAAGCACACTCCTTTTGACTTAAGATTTATTTTTATGCTCACTAAAGACAGGATACAAAATGCTCTCAGTTCCTAGAGTGTGTATGCTTCTGGAGTTGAAGACACAGCCCCTCAGAAGCACTGTCAGAAACACATTGCCAATCTGATCATGTCACTCTGCACCTGAAGCGCCTCGAGCAGCTCCCTGCCCTCTTAGAATAAAGCCCCTGACATCTTTAAAATGGCCACATGAGGTCCTATGCGAAGCTCCCCTTTAGCTGATAGGCCTTGCTTCAGTTTTTCAAAGGTGAACTCCTTCAGTCTTCAAGCATTTAGCAAATCCCAACAGTGTGCCAGTTCACCATTCAGCATTTAGCTTCAAAGTTGTTAGCAGGCACTGTCTCCCATTGCCAAAGTAGATCATTGCCTTTTCTTGACATTTTCAAAGCACTTTCCCCTTGTGTCATATAGCATAACTGAATTCAACTACCTGTACGCATATTTCTGAATGTTGATTTTTGTTCTGCTCCACAATAAATTTACCTGAGATCCAGTCTGTCATATTGAGTGCTAAATCTCTAGTACCTGGAACAGTGTCTGAGCTATAGTAGATGCTCAGGAAACAGTTCTTTAATGAATACATGCAAGGCCCTTTGAATTAAAAGTCACTTTCATAAAGTATCTCTTTTATTCTAACACAACTAAGTATTGCTTCTTTTATCCTGAAGCAAGTGTGTGTTCAAACTGGATTTATCTCATTCCACACTGCTGCCAGGTGAGCTTTAGTAGTGTATCCCCATGTAATCTCCAGGGCCTTTACTTTGTGTTGTGCCTTGTCTTGGTAGGCAGGAATTGTGCTTTCAGCTTCAGCTTTGATGGGAACTAGTAGCAGAAGAGCCAGTGCTGTCTCTCACAATGCACGAGTAATGCCTGGTAGCTAACATCCAACTCAGAAGTTTATTAATGAGCTTATACTTCCTTAAAAAGAACACATCAACACTTTTGTGCCAAGATAGTGATTTTTATTTCTACTTGGTAGTCTCAGTTTTGTTTCTAATGCATGCAGGTCAGCAGTAAGAATCCAAATCTTTGTGATCATGTCATTATTTACTTTCTACAGGAGGAAAATATGGCCAAGTGCAGGTTGCTTCAGAAAGAAACCACTTGGAGACAAACTCAGAGTAGGATGTTTAGTTTCTGGTAGATAGGCCACAAAATGGGTCCCTCTCTGTCTAATTTCCATGATTTTCTACCCAGTTGGCCAGAATTCAGTTTAGAATAATGACATAATTAATGGCTTACAAATGTTTGTTTTTAGGAACTAAGATTGTGGCTTATCAAACTTACAAACCATTTCTTGGAAATGATATGAATTCATGACTTCATTTTCCAGCCTTTAAAATATACACTCACAGGCCAAAACGTGAACTTTTGCTTGCAAAAGGAAAACTGAAGCATGAAGCCAGCATACTACTCAGCCCGACTCTTCCCTGTGTACTCAAATGAAAAACACTTTTATAAGGTTTATTTGTTTATTCTTAGTGTTGGGAATTGAACTCAGGACCTTGTACAAGGGAGGGATGCACTTTACTACTGAGCCATATCCTGAGCCCTCTAATTTACTTTCCCTTTTCAAATACTTAGCTTGCATACTTTATTATAGTTGAGGTAGTTTTTAGTAATTTGCCATGCTTCATTATTAGCTATGGTGACTTACATAATATTGGAGTGTTCCTTTAAGCTGCCCTTTAGCTGAAAAATAAAACTGAGCTTTGCTGCTATGTAGATATATGGCTTACTCTGAAAAGGAGCTTATCTATTCATTCCATTCTACTTACTCCACTATAAAAGTAATGATCAATCAGTTTAATAATTATGACAGCTCATTAGTGTTTTTGATAAAAAAAAAAAAAAAGAAGAAAGAAACTGGGACATTGTGTTGTTTAAGAGTAAAATGACTTCAAGATTTCTCAGATACCCCTCAGTCAAAACACCACAGAAAATAAAAAGGGGAGAGTGTTTGCAAATCATTAAGTTCATTCACTCAAATCAAACCACCCATATCTCTGGTGATGACCCACAGATCTAGAGAGGACAGATTGAATCAAGGGTATAGTGTGGAAGCAAGTAAACACTTAAAAAGTGATTGCAATGCAAGATAAAAATGTAACCTGTTCAGTTTTTAGTTTTTAATCAAATACATTCTCTGTCCTCCTGGGTAAATCAATTATCTGAAAGCAGCATTCACTTTATATTATTTACTTGCTAGAGTACAAGTCACTTCTTCCTTAGGAAACTCCCCCTCTTTTAAAAAACATTTTTTGCCACTTGAAGTATAATTGAAAGGGTCATGTAAAAAATATAATAATAAAGAATTACACAATACCAAGGAAAACCCCATGATTTGATGACCTTCAGAACATACACGTGGACAGGCTTGTGTAATGGGTGGAGTTGCTTTGCTTTTTGCACAGGTCAGTTGCAAATACTTTCCTTTAAGTATGTACCAGGCACCATACTTCCCTCAAAAGATACCACTTCAAACCTCAGCAACAGATGCCTGTCCTCATGATATTCAGGGCCTGCTACTGAGTGGCTCTGTAGAGTAACACAGAGATAAATATGGTAAATTCTCTTCCTTCCAGAAGCCTTTTTTCTAGACAGCATCAAGGCATCTGTACACATAGAGAAGTAGAGAGACACAGGCCTTATTCCAAATGGGGGATTTTAGAGTGTCATCTGAGGATGACATACTTTACCAATCATCCTTAATGACTCGAAGGACTTGACCTAGAGATGAATGTTTGGGTGCAGGGGTTTTAGAGTATAGAAAGAAGGCAGAAAGAGTCTCCCTATTCTTATTTCCAGCCTTTTAAGCATAAGGAGATTGTCTGTTGAAATAACTTCCCAGGCCTAAGGATTAGAAGCTCTTCCTACCTCCCCCAGCCCAGCCTTATCATTTTTCGATGTGGATCTTGGGAGTCCTCCACTTTAGTCTGGTGACAGACTCTCACATGGTCTATTTAAAAGTAATCAAACCATTCCTGAAACATCTGGTGCTGCCCTTTGAGAGGGTAATGGTTTTCCTTTTAATTCTGATCCATCAATAGAGTGACACTAATCCAGACTGAGTTGAGTAAATAGGGTATATTCCCCTATTGTCTCTGTGATCTGAGAAAGAATAAACTTGAGAAAGATCACTGCCTGGGTTGGAAATGGCCCCTTTGGGTGTTTTGCACAAGCTTAAAAGGAAAAAGAAAATGCCTGAGTAAAGTTCTGTCCAAAGTAAGCTCACTTGGGGGTGGTAATTCTCATAGAGCTATTATATTAAACTGGCTTTAGCAGCAATAAGAAAGTATAACAATTTCTTTTGTAGTGTTTCCAAAATAGCTGACAAGAGTGTTTCATAAATTTTTGCCTCTGGCAACACACCACAGGTTGACTCAAAATTCTTTCTTTTGGCTTTTATAAGGAATTTTTTTTTCTATTTAAGAAACAGACAAGGTGCAACTCTGATTACAAGTTTTGCATGAAGTATCAATTCATGTTCGCATATCCACTAAAATTCCAAAAATGTTTTATTCTTGCCAGGTGTTCCACTACCTACACCCAACGGGTGCTTTACCTTAACACTAGCTGCTGAATTTAAGTGGACAGGTGAATGTTACCTAGAGAGGCCATCTCAGCTTAAATGTATATAGTCCAGTTTCACCTTCTCTTTGGAAAAAAAAACTTCCATTCTGACTTAAAAGTTAGAGTATATAAAGTTAGTGATCAAACATGATAAAAAAAACTAAAACTAAACAATTTCCAGGATATATTGATTGATTGATTTTGCAGAAAATGGAGAGGAACGCCTGAATGAGTGTGCTATATTATCAGGCCAAATAAGAAAATCAAATGTGAAGAAGTTCTGTGTCCAAAAAGACGTTGTTGTTGTTGTTGTTAGGTGCCATCAAGTGGAGTCTGACTCATAGTGACCCTTATAGGGTTTTCAATGGCTGACTGTTTCAGGATTGCCTTGGGAGTGGGTTGCCACATCCTTCTCCCATTCTGTGGTGCTGGGAATCAAACACAGGACCTCAGAGACTGCAGAGCAGTGCTCTGCCAACTGAGCTAAATGTCAGCCCAAAAAGACTTTACAGATACCTAATTTACTTACTTATTTCTTCAAAGGAAGCCACATAACAATGTGGTGTTTGTGAGACCTCACTGTTTTCCCTAATGTCTACAAGAGACAATCATATGCTAAGGTTGGAAACTTTTAGAATGTGCTTTGTAAAAGTGGAAGATTAGATTGGTAAGGAGAGAGAGCAATGAAATATGAACTTGAATATCTTCATATTAATCATGGAGCTCAGCTCTCCCCCCTACCCACTTCTTTTGCTTTTAAATCAAGTCAATGATTCCCCAATACCAGCACCACCTACCCACCCATGGGCTGCCCTCATCTGTCCTACTAATATCTACTGTTGCCATTTTTAGTTGCCTTACATTTTCTTCCTGGGTGAGATGGAAGGGATAATGGAGATTTTGGCAGGAAAGGTTATTAATGTTGTTAAAGATGTGCTTTTCCCAATATTTCTCTTCAAATATTAAGTCTTAAATACAAGTTTGGAAGTTTTATGGAAAAGATTTTTTATTCGGGATGCCAAGGTCTTAGTTTCTTGTTCTTATTCAATTTGGTGGGGTTATTTGTTTTTTTATGTGAGACATTTGTACTTCTTTCTGCTTTATTACTTCCCAATTGGGATTCTTGTTTTGAACAAATGTCATACTTAGTATATTCTCTCTCATATTTAACTTCAGAATTAATATTTGCTTTCAGAGTAGTTACCAGAGAAAAAGAATTTCATGTCCTGGATCTAAGGTGACTAAGAAATGAATTAACTCCTAATTAGCATAGAGAATAAGGCTCATTTTTATTGCTAGATTTAATTAATTTTAAAATGTAACTATCAGGTCACTGTAAAGGGTAATATCCCATATCTGCCTCTGTTGAAGTCTAAGGAACTGAAACAGGCAATCCTCAACTTCTCCGAGCCCAAGCAATCATTTGGGCTAATTCTCCTCTCTCCTTGCAGTATGCCACTTATTACCCATAAAGCATATAGTAAAAGTTTTGAACTCAAATTCTGAACACTGTTCATTCTTTCAAAACATGCAAGATCCTTGTACTTAGATGAAAATCTCTACAATCTTTTCTTGCTGTTTCTGTGAAGGCTTTTCATTTTGACATAAATATTAAATGCATACCAATACTTAATTCAACATATATTTTCTTCAAATCAATATACCATGCTCCCTCATCTGGTCTGGTACAGTTCTTACTTGTATTTTCATTAATTTTCTACTCTTTACACAGAATGATCTTCCTGCCCTTCATTCTTGCCTGAATTCTGATCCTCTAACCCTGTGAACATTTACCTTCAGCATGAACAGTTTAAACTCTCTGTTTGTGAACCTTTAGCATTGCTTATACATCCTGCTTAATACTGGAGCCATTTTTGAGCACATTATGCACTTGTTGGGCTGGTGAATTCTCAGAAGCTTGTGACTCCATATTACTTATTTCTGCTTTCCTCACAACTATCACAGAATCTGTACTTAATTTGCTTTTAATCAGAGTTGGGTTGCAAGGAAATGCTTCTTTTAGTGGGTTGAAATAACCTAAGTGGTTTGTGGCTTGTATATCAAAATCACTGCATCTGGATTACAGGCAAATTAATACTACTTTTTCCTTTTGGGGTGGTATATTCAGGAAATTTTTTTTTTTTTAAAGAATGGAATCCTTGTTTTTAGAGTAACTGAATAATCCATGCTCTAACTGGGACACTTTTGACAATGAAAAGGGGGTGTTATTAATAATTATGCTGGAACAGCAGGCATAAATAAGAATAAACCAAGATTGTTGTTGTTGTTGTTAGGTACCGTCAAGTCGGTATCCAACTCATAGCGAGTACAATAGGCATACAATAGGAAAAACACTATTGTAAGTGCATCTTTGCTGTTCATAGGGTTTTCGATGGTGGATTGATTTTTGGGAGTGGGTTGCCGGGTCCTTCTCCCAAACCAAGATTAGCAGTTCCCAATTTTTTCTATGGCAGGGACCACAGTTACTGAAGAGAAGTATGGGCAGAAAATGCATGAGTTGAATGAGACCTTAGAAATAATCCATTCCTACTGTTCCAAAGGCTCCAGAAGTGATAGGTATTCTTACCATACTGGAAGCCAAAGTTTAATGCATAGAAATGTATTTTTGTCTTTCTACACAGTCTAGCACAAAGCCACTTAACCTCCCCGAGAGCTCCTAGGAAAGCTGCAATCACACCACTCATCTCTTCCATGGCTTGCCAGTGCCACTATATTCTACACACTCCTCACAATGGTATCTGACATTTCTAACTCTATTCCCAATTGTCTCATACTTTCCATTCCATTTGGACTATTTGACATTTCTGAATCCACCAGCCTTCACTCCACCACCACTGTCTTTGCTACCTATTGCTTCACCTGAAATCCTTCTTCCCTCTTGTATTTCTAATATACAGAAAGTTCTACCTCTCCTTTCAAGTGTAGCTGCATCTTACATTATACACAAAGACTTTCTTAATCCTCTTATTACAGACTCTCTTCTTATATTATCTGCTCATACTTTTCATAGGGCACTTGAGATCTGCCCTGCATTATAAATGAATGTGTGTGTATAATCAGCTCACTCTCCCCAGTGAACTCTAAATTACTCCATGTAGAAAGTATTTTTGACTTATTTTTAGACTCTTCATAACATCATATACATAACTTATGCGTCATAAACCTATGTTGATAAGTCTGTTTGTTTTCTAGCCTACGTTTCTTTTCCTCAGTGTTGTTGTTGTTGTTGTTGTTGTTGTTGTTGTTGTTGTTGTTTTCCCAGCATTGGGTGGTTGTACACAGGTTCTTATGCTAGACAAGTGCTTTACCACTGACCTGTACCCGCAACCCCCTTGCTTAATTTTTTTTTTTTTATCTTGAGACAGGTTCTTACTAACTTGCATGGGCTATCTCTGGCCTCAAACCTGTGATCCCCCTGCCTCAGCCTCCCAAGTTACCAGGATTACAGGCATGAGCCACCATGCCTGGCTCTCAATACTACCTTTAATGGATATTGATGAAGTGCAAATCAACCAAAAAGTATAAGTGAAAAATTGTAAAATGTTTAGAGAAGTAGTGCATAAATAAGCCATATGTCACTATTTCCTTGTGCCTCCAAATTGTGCTCTTAAGATATAAGGAATAAAATTAACTTTTGAATAATCATCTCATCTTGATACTTTAATCCATTATCTTCCAGATCCAAAATGTGCTACCCTACTGGACATCCTACATAGGCTCCGCTGAATTGGCATTAGACAATAATTTTGCATTCGTCATCCAATCTTTTAGAAGCAAAGAAAGCCAACCCTTTCCAGACATCAAACCTGCTAATGCCTTCATCTTGGAATTCTCAGCCTCCAGAATCATGAAAAAACATTTTCTGTTCTTCATAAATTACCCAGTCTGTGGTATTTTGATGTAGTAGCATAAATGGACTAAGACAAATCCATTGGGAAGTGGGAAAAAAAACAACATACTCAACTTTCTCATCTCTGATTTGTCAAGGTTTTGACTTACGGATATTAATTCAGCCAGAATTAATCATTTACAAGGAATCAGTCAGTTCTATGACCTCTCCTGTCTCATGGTCAATAGCAAAGCTCCCACACAGGAGATAAACGGTGTGTAGCAGAAGGATAAGGTGACATACTCTTGGATTGTGAGGGTTGAATTTGTCCAGAATCAACAAACTTTTGTCTCAGAGTGTAGCCATTTAAACCTGGACAGAAATGCAAGATATGCTTCTTGACATGGAGCTGCTGTCTCTTCAGGTCCCCTATCCCTCCCTTGCTCTCCATACCAAGTGTAGCTGTTTCAGGGATAATGGTGATAAAGGGATAGGATCTAGATGACAAGTCCCGATGAGACCTTGAAGGCCATGCACAGAGATTTGCTTAAATAAAACTTTCTCATTTAGGTCTCCACTTAGCACTCAACTTAAATTTTCAAATTTAATTGAACAAAAGTGATGAACAAATCATCCCAAACAAAAAAAAAAAAAAAAAAAAAAAAAAAAAAAAAAAAAAAAAAAAAAAAAAAAAAAAAAAAAAAAAAGGAAAAGAAAAGAAAAGAAAATGGAAAGTCAGCTGGGTTTATAAAAATTTTCATCTTCAACATAGTAAAACTTTTCTGGAAATTATGCAAACAAGTTGTTTGTTTCAGTAAGATGTTTTTTGATTATCTGTGGGCATTCTTCTTTATTTATTGACCAGATAATTAGAGTTAAAAGCATTCAACAGCTGCTCACCATTGTGCATGCCTGTCATCTCAGCTACTCTGGAGGCTGAGGCGGGAAGATGGCAAGTTGCAACCCTGAGGCAGCCTGTGCAACTTAGCAAGACCCTATTTCAAATTTAAAAATAAAAAAGGGGGCTGGGGGTACAGTTCAGTGGTAGAGTGCTTGACTAGTATATGCATGGGTTCAATCCCCCAGAACTAGGGAGAAAAAATTCAACAGAAGGAAAAATGTTTAATTTGATAACTATAATACAAAGGGAAGATTTTTTTTTAACCTATGTTCCTCTTTCCTACAGGCTCAGGACCCACCCTAAGCAATCATATGCACATCAAAGAAAGCTAGAGTACATTTGTGGCAACATATTTCTCAACTGTTTGACCCAAATCCTTCCTTGATAAACAAATTCTCATGACTTGAGATACACACTCACTTAATAAGCAGAAAACAGAATCTAAATTCTCTATGTCTGTCTCTAAGATTTCAGTAACTTTGTGTTCAGAAAATGTGTACAGTATGATGAAAGAGCAACCAGTACTTTTTTGATTGCTATAGATAATCCAGAACTCCATTCATCCTTTCTGTTCCCCACACACCTGTTGAGGATCACGGCGCTTCTAAAAAAAACAAATCAAGCCAAACATGCTTGTACTTAACTAGATAAAGCATAAATGATCTATTATCACCAAATCGCTTTTCCAATAGTAGTGAAGGAAGGTATGATCTGTGATCTGTGATCTAAGGTTTCTTTCCCCAAGTCCCCTCTGGGCTCCAGGTCACCCAATTGGAAAACAGGTCCAACAATCCAGCGCCACAGCATGCAGCCTGAATTCAACCTGCAGCGTCCACCTCTTGCCCACTGTTCCTTTTTGTAGGTAGCTAATCATCTTAGAAGCACAACCTGGGAAAGCTTAGGATCACATGTTTATTAACTACTAAGAGACAAATCTGCTCCCCCTTAAAATGACTCAACCAACAGAAACCACTGAGATAGGAATAGATATTTCCCTTGACCATACAGGCCCAGAGGACAAGTAAATGACAATGACCTGGACCATGAGAGCTCACACTGCTGCCTAAGCACTTTTCTTCTTGCATTTAAGTAGCTTTGCACAATGGTTTTTCACAGAAGCCTTTCTGCAGTATCTCCTATGAATAGTAATATCCCACTTTAGAGTGCATTCAATGTCTCCTTGGAATTAATGAGAAAAAAATGTTAATAAATGGAAACAATTGCATGCAGGTAGCTGTCTGAAACACATAAAGAAAAATCAACTCTGATTTATAAAATGAAGTGTATCAGTATATGAACCTTAAATTTCAGTTGGTATATAAAATCTATTCACCAAAGTGCCTTTCCTTCTTCATCCAAAACCTCAGATAAGGAACTTTAATAAAGATCTCTTTCTAAAATGGAGTTCAAAACACATTCTCTCTCACCCACTCCCTCTCCCTCTTTCACACACACATGCACACACACATGTGCGCGTGCACACACACACACACACACACACACACACACACACACACACACACCAGCTGGTCTAGATTTTTGGCAAGACAGATGAACTAAAACTTAATGAAATCCCTTCCTCTTGAGACTCTCTTTCTCCAAGTCTTGACACAGTCCCAGGCCTCACACAGGGTACTGTATCCTGCTTAAAGCCTCTCCATTGTCACCCAAGGACAGAACCACAAGCCCTGCCTGTTACATCTTGCCCAGGTTTTCCTCTCTTCCGTACCCTTTCCTGTTCATTAACAGCTTCCCCAAATCCAGCTCAGCCTGAGGGGAAATAATTGGAAAGCTGTAAAAAGGGAGCAGAGAAGGAACATGGTTTTTATTTTGCTTTTGGGTTATCAACTCAGACATTCCCAGCAAACTAAAAAATTATTTAAAGTTAGAATAGCATTTTAAAATAATTTTCATTGTCACTGGAAGTTTTGTGTCCTTTTTATTTCTAATCTGTCCAGTTTTTAACAATTCTTGTGCCATAGTATGCTGCTATTTCCTGACCAGTAATAAAGATAAATCCCAAAGCATCACAGCTTCCATACTAAATATTAAGATTCACAGGACTCTGTGGACCTGAGCATTTCATGTACTTAAATATAGAACAGCAGTTTTAGAGAGGACTAGATAGCAAAGCAGAATCCTATATAGGAAAAAAAATCTGTACTGAAGGAATAGTATGGAAATCTAGCCATGAAGTGACAGTGTAATTCATACTTTGGTGGAAGGATGTGAAAATCAGGAAGTAAATAGATAAAAAGACGCAGGAAGGTGGGAATGTTCAGCCATATTTTTTCACAAGTATCCTCTACGCTCCCTAGCAGCATCCCAGTAGAAAATAGACAAGAGTTGTCTTTTGATCTCGTGACCACACATTTACCTATCATTTTAAAAAGTATAAACCAGTGTAAAGGTGTTCTCTTCCATCATAAGGATGCCATAGTCTCATATCCAAAATGACTCTTTGCCTCTGCAAAAGACAATAATTCCTACAAATATTTTCTAATCATAGCACTTATGCCATTTTTCATGACATTGTATTTCATTTAAAATAATGTCTTTCCACTTTAAAAGTCTTATATTATTTTCACAATTATCTCTGAACCAACTTTTGTGTTTCCTCTTTAATACTTAGAAACATAGACCTTAGATGGCTTAGAAATACGGGGTGGCCTAGTCTCATGAACAAAGTCAAATATGATATGACAGATAAATCATTTCTTAATGATCAAAAGTGAGCAAAATTAGTCCCAGTAGAAACAAGAAGGTAATCACAAAAGTTCCCTCTGTTTTGAAAAATTGCTAACATTTTAAGCTGTCCATACTGAAGCAGAACAAGAAACTCAAGTTTTTCTACGGAAGACAAGTGAGACTGACTGTTATAAAGGAAAATAGGCACTTCCTTTTCCTTCTTTAGATAACTTGATATTTCCCCTGTTATATTTACACAGCTCAGGCGTCTAGACAATAGCATGGTCAATACAGTCTGCTGGCCATCCCTCTTTGTTGCCCTTTGCTCACTCTTTCCTTTGCGGTCTGCACTGAGCACTACGCATTTTGTTTTGACTTTTAAGGAGCTGGATTTGAGTACTCTAGCCTACTTTTCCAAGCATTCATCTGCAAGCATTTTCACCTGAAACACTGAACTCTCTCTGTGACCAGTCCCTCCAATCTGATTAGTGTCAACACAGCTGTCCTATTTGAGGAATGTAAACTAATATTGTTTTTAGATTCCCCCCCACCCCCGCAACCTTAGGAAACTTCCTCAAACCCTCACAGTCTCTTCACCAGATTTCTTTCTCCTTATCTCTTTGCCCAATGATTTAAGTCAAACTTATTAAGAAGCAATCAGAGAATTCCCTAAATAAAATCTTGAATGTTAGAATACACGTTTGCGTGCACATGTGCATACATAATGAATAATATATTGTTCTGAAATAATTTTATTTTTCATTACCCAGTAACTTCTAAGACATTTCACCAAATAATATGAATATTACTAAATCTCTTCAGGATTTAAATGGTCCTCTGGATTCATACAATTAAGAATGAATATGACTTTAGAAAAATCTCACCAGATTATTTTGGAAAATAAACTTCATTTGCTTTTAGGATGAAGCCTAGATATAGAACTGAGTTAAAATATTAAGTTACAATCAACTCATTGGTCTCACTGGTACAGGTATACCCATCAGAGGAGTCATTTCGATGTATCCAGCATAAAGTGATCTGCTTTCACAGTCTAGTCTCAGAGTGATTTTATAAACTTCTGAATATTGGGTTTCTTCAAATACATAATGTCACCCAGGATTTTTGTTTTTCTTTTTGTCCTACTGTTCCATCTCTTACTTCAAAAAGAAGAACGAAAAGAGCAGGAAAAGAGAAAGAAAATCCCATAGCCACCAGAGAAATATATTAACCAAGGAAAGGAGATTCCTATAAACAATTTTCACAAGCATTATGTTGGGTGATCAAGATATGCAAGTTTTCATTTAAAAACCTAAAAATGATAAAACATCTCTACATAAAGTGCTAAAATCTAAAATCCTTACCTCACTAAATTGAGTCTGGGCATTGTTTTCCAGGTACAACATGTTAGCTGTGAGATTGATCAATGCTGCTGTCCTCTCCTCTGGTTCCAGGATTTTGCCTACCCCCCACCCCCTTTGAGACCCTTACAGTATGAATCTCCTAAGAAGATAACAGAACTCAGGTCCCTCTCTCTTTCTTTCTCTGTACATACTTTAAAGTTCCCTCATATATACCCAACTATAGGCATGAGGGGCGGGCTCTCCCCTTTACCTGTCCAATCCATCAACTTCCACCTGGGCTCCTCCACTCCAATGGAGTGAGGCCTCTCCCATCTCATTAAGTAGTTAGAATTCCTTATCACTAATCTTTAAAAGAAAAAGAAAGAAAAGAAAAAAAAAAAAAAAACCAGGAGACAGACAGGTAAGACTTTCTCTGTCTCTTTCATAAGAAAGTGCACTCTGTCCTAAAAACAAAACAAAATCTCCCCAAACAAACCTACCACCACCACCACGACTTACAGAAGGTATTTGAAAAAGTTACTTGTAAACTTTGCAATTGAAAATTAAAACTTCAGAGAAGTTTTTGGAAGGCTTTTTTTTCTTTTAAATTATATTTGAGGTTTCAAGAATGATCACACAAGGTAAGAAATTAGAAGAAAGTACTCAAATGCATTGTTACATTTTCTTAATATAAAAATCAAAATATACTGCCTGATAGCTGTAAAATGTTCAACCTATTTTCCCAGATAAATGCCAAATGGTGCCAAAATGAGCCCCTCTTGAAGTAAACAGAAGTCCTGGAAAGTAGGTCCATTTAAGGAGAAAAAAGCTTCTCTATTTGAATATTGATTTTCTTGATTATACACAGCTTTTAAGGCTCAAAGATAATAATTCCTGTAAAGGGTAATAAAATTGATTACTTTTCATGGTACATATATTTCTATTTAAATGCTTAAGCATGATAGATCAATTAGCTTTTTGCCTTAAAAATGGATTTGCATAAGTGCATAAGAACAGTCATACAGGATCTGGTCTTGGTTACCACAACTTAGTGAGGACAAAATGCACCCTGATGGACATATGATTTAGTAAATTCTTCCAGTATTGTTGAATACTCCACATCCAACTAGATTTAGGTCTAAACATCAACCTCCTTCCCTTATTCAGGAAGCGGGTCCTCTCTACCTAAAAGTTACAACTGGCTAAGATTACTATGAGTGAATATTTATATTTCTTATAAAATTTAAAAGAAGATTAGAAGAAAATTAGAAATCAGAATAGATTGGTATATAAATTTCAGAAATAAAGTTTGCAAATATATTTACGACCTTGGATTTGCCGCCTCTTTACTTCTTTTGACATGCATAAAATGCATAGATATAAAGGATGATGTGATCGTTGGAGAAAAAGTTATTTTAAGGCTCCTGAGTTCCTGGCAAAAATGCTGCTGCTTTTTTTTTCACAACAACAACAACAAAAATCTCACAACATAGTTTGATCTCCCATATCCAAGAATATGATAATATTACACCACTACAAATTAATATCGTATACAATATTCATTTCTTCACTCAAACATTAGGAAGAATGACCTCTCCTACTACCTGTAGTTAACCAAATGTGTACTAGCTTAAAAAGAGCTTACAAAGTAAAACATAATTAAGTTACTATGTATTTCAACTTTTGTCCCACTGATAGGTTAAGGGCCAGTAATGGGGTGCTGATTGATTTCTTAAAGCTGTGCTCTAGTCCAGTGGTTCAAAAACTTGAGTGATCCTAAGAATCATCCAACATGTTTTGGTACTTTTTAAGAACAAATATCTGGACCCAGTCCCTGTTCTACCTAATCAGACTATTCCAGAGTGGCAGGCCCACTGCCTGCTAGGCAGTCCTGCGTGAACCATGCAGGGGAATCAGTGCTCTAGAGTAGATGCTGTTAGCATAACTGCCCAGAAATTCATTATTGTATTGGATTTTTTTTATACCAATGAGAGAGCAGCCATTTGGACCCGTAAATCTATTTAAGACTCAAGGTCTCAAGCATTGATGGTATACAATCAAAAGGTAAACAAACTTCATCTTTCACAAAGTCAGAAGACTCCCTGCAGGATTTATGGATGAAAAAGTCAAATTCATTCTATATATCACAGCAGCATGAACAAATCTGACTATGGTCTGTATCTAACATATATTTACCAAGATTCTGAACAAAATCCAAGGTAGTGTTTATGTACCATGGCTAGTGGAGAACTTTGTGTAGTGCAGGCAGAGTCCTGGACTGTGGGTTAGGAGATATGGGCTGTGTTCCCAGCTCTCTCTTTAGCTACCTCTGTGCCCCAGGGGCAAGTTACTTAACCACTCTGGATTCAGATTCCTCATTTGTGAAATGGGCAGCAGAAGTAAATGATTTCTAAAGACCATTACAAAGAGAAAAGTATGTCTTTGCTCAGAATTTGGAGAAGTGATTTAAAGGATTACTCATACTTCTCTGATTTTACTTTGCTATTTGTCCCTCAATTTGCACACCTCTGTATTGGATACATGAAGTAGTCAACTTCCGTAAGCATAAGCAGTTATATACTTCAATTAAAAAAAAAAAGCAACAGATTGAGGACAAAATGCATTTTTTTTCAGTATTCAGAGGGTTGATCCCAGGGCCTTGCATGTGCTAGGCAAGTGCTCTACCACTGAACTACACTTTCATTCTCTTATTTATCTTTTATTTTGAAACAAGGTCTTGCTAAATTGCATAGGCTGCCTTTGACCTTGAACTTGCAATCCTTCTGCCTCAGGCTCCCACATTTCTGGGATTATAGGCATGCATCATAGTGCTTAAGTTTTGTTTTGAGTTTTTTGCTTCAAGATACCCTCATGACGAAAAGTTAGCTAGTAGTCTGTGTCAACTTGAACTTAACACAAACATTTCCATAAAAAAGCTAAAGTACATCCGATAATGTTCAATGTCAGAATTAGGCTCAGTACTTGATGTAGGAATCATGCATTTATTTAAGAAGGTTAAAAAGTAACAATTCTCCAGGCTCACCACACAATGATGCTTATCTATGGATCTCAAAGGTTTAGTAATGTGCATTAATTTTCCCACCCACCTAGTGATATAGGTATTATTATCCACATTTTGCAGATAATGAACAAAATAAAGACCTTTAGTGGATGTCCCAAGTCCTTGGGAGTCAGAAGATCTCTATTTAGAACTCACAAATTTCCATTTTTAGACACTCCCCCAGAATTCGTATAGCATGATGACCTCTAAATTAGGAGTCAGTGATGCCTCCTGGATGGAAATGTCACTGCTATAAATCCATAGCTTTGGGAACAGATTTTCTAGATATGAAATCAACTCATATGCTTTTGAGGAACAGCAAAACACCATCCTTTTATTGACTATCTTTATTAACAGTTATTCAATTCCTTACTATAACTATCATAGACATTTTTCTCTGAGAATATGTCTGGTTTTTCAGACTTGCATTGGTGTTACAGTTTGCTATTTGGTATAGAAGAATTTGAATTTTTTTCCATAGCTGAATTTATCATATTTTCCCATGTATAACTTAGTGGGTTTCACAAACAGTTTGAAAGGCCTTTCCCTCTCCCAGTGTAATAAACTATTACAAATACATTATAACATCACAGTATTCTGCTTTAAAATTTTTGCCTGTATGTTATGATTTGCCTATGAATACACCCCACAGGCTCATGGTTTAAATGCTTGTTCTCCAGGTGGTGGTGCTATTCGGGGAAATTGTAGAAACTTTAGGAAATGGGGCATAATTGGAGGCAGTAGGACTCTAGGGGTGTGCCTTTGAAAGTTCTACCAGTACCTCAGTCCTCTTCTCTACCTGCATCTTGTCCATTATGAGTTGAGAACCTCCTTTGCCATAAGCTTGCACCACTATGAAGTTCTATCTAAGACCACGAAGCCAACTGATCATGGGATGAACCTTTTGAAACCATGAGTTCCTTTAAGTTATTTCTCTCAGGTATTTTGTCCCTGTGATGAGAAAAGTAACTAATGTAACATTTAAAACTTCTAATTTCCCAGGCCTGCAGCGGTAGCCCTGTGGCATCCAATCCCATCAGATCTCGGAAGCTAAGCAGGGTCAGGCCTGGTTAGTACCTGGATGGGAGACCGCCTGGGAACACCAGAAGCTGTAGGCTTGGGAGAAGGACCTGGAAACCCCCTCGCAAAAATCAATCTGCCCTTGTAAACCCAATGAACAGCAGAGAAGCACTGACAATAGTGTTTCCCCTGTTGTACAGAGGGTTGCTATGAGTCGGATACTGACTCGATGGTACCTAACAACAACAACAACAATTTTCCAGAATTTGCCATCCATAATAAAACGATCTTCATAATTTATTGAATTATGCATATTTTCTCTAATTTAAAATGCATCTTCATAATGTGCCAGATGACATTGTCTCCATTTTATATCCTTCTGTGAGAAAATTAAGCAAGGATATAAATCCTTGGCACACAGAAAATATTTCTTGGAAGTTCTTACTCCATGAAATGTAGAACTGAATAGGGACAATACAGTACACACAAACTTCTAGAAAGTAACCTGGCATAGTGGTACATGCCTGTAATCACAGTGACTCAGGAGGCAGAGGCAAAAGGATCACAAGTTTGAGGCCATCAGCAGCCTGTATGACTTAGCAAGACCCTGTCAGAAGATAAGAAATTTAAAAAGGAGCGAGGGTGCAGCACCATGGTAGAGGGCTTGCAAAGTATGCATGAGGCCCTCAGTTCAACCCTAAGCACCACAGGCACACACACAAAAATTTTTACAAAGATATGGAAACAACTTTGTGCATAGAATCTATACTCAGTGGGCAGAGGTAGGTGGAGAGGAAGAAAAATGGTTAGGTTTCATGAAGTTGAGTAATAGAGATAATGGGATCCCTCAAAAAGACATTAGGTCTTTTGAACATAAAGAGAACCGAAGTTAGAAGAAGCCAAAGGCTGGGTGAATTTGGCTAAGATTATGTAATTGGGTTTTTTTACAAGAAAAAAAATTGGTGATTTTTTTTAAGCAACAGTTGAGACTCCAAGAAAGAATGTGCACCTAGTTCTAAATATATCAATCCTTCTATGATTTAGTAAAAAAATAGATAAGTGAAATCAATCCTGTGCTTTAACCACATAATCTAGCTGAGTGAAGCAGAAAAAGGAACAAACTGCAATGTCTGTCTTTCTCTCATTCTTTCTAGAGGTCCCTGGTTATCTCTTTATCTTTCCTAAGAACAACTCTGTTCCTGTTACTCCCCTGGGTGCTCCAAGGCCAATGGGACAACCAACTGTTTAAACAGGCATTCAAAGCCCTTCAAAATCCAGCCCAAATACCTGTTCAACCTCATCTTTCCAGTATTCCACTTTGCTAACCACAAGCAGCTCCACCTGACCATTTCTGTTCTTCTCCTCCATCTGGTCCCTCAGTTTGGAATTCTCTTTACCTGACACATTCAAACAATTTGAGATTATTTTAAAGCTACCTTCAAGAAGACTTCTCCACTCCCCCAGTTAAAGCTTATATGAATGTTTATAAAAGCAGTAATAAAATTCTGCCTTTCAATGCAAAAAGTTATATACATTTCTCCCAGGGGAGAAACTTCCTGAAGTCAGAGTATGTTTCTATTCATATCATATTTAGCAGACATGTCCAACCCATAGCCCCACAAAATCTTTTCTCCCCCAGTATTTTTTTTAGTGTACAACTTACTGGATTTTCTTATGACATTTTCATACATACATATCATTGTACACTGCTCATGCTCACTTACTACATTACCCTCTCATGACTCCCTTCATCCCCACCCATGGTAGTCCTTCTACTTGTATGTCTTGTTTTTTTTGTTTGTTTGTTTTTTGTTTTGGTTTTTGGGTGTGCGTGTGTGTGCGTGTGTGTTTGTCTGGCACCCTCTCTCTTAATAGACACAACCAGAGTTTGCCTTGTCTGCAGCTGTAGCTCTGTGGCATCCGATCCCATCAGATCTTGGAAGCTAAGCAGGGTCAGGCCTGGTTAGTACCTGGATGGGAGACCTCCTGGGAACACCAGAAGCTGTAGGCTTGGGAGAAGGACCTGGAAACCCCCTCCCAAAAATCAATCTGCCATTGAAAACCCTACGAACAGCAGAGAAGCACTAATAATAATGTTTCCCCTGTTGTACAGAGGGTCGCTATGAGTCCGATACCGACTCAATGGCACCTAACAACAACAACAACAACAGAGTTTGCCTTAACAGCAAAACCTATGGTATTTCCCTTCCTTCCCCCATTACCCTTTCTTATTGTCTCCTCTGCCTTCTCTTTAGTCCCTTTTCTCCCCCTACATAGTCCCCTTCTACTTTCATGACCTATATATTTAATATTGAATATATATTGAAATATAACGACCACATATCCCACAAAATCTTTTGATATGTGTTTTTTTTTTCATTTAATTTTTTCATGACTCCTCTTGTTAGGTATATGCTCGAACTATATTAAATAATTTATATGTGGCCCAAGACAATTCTTCTTTATTCAATACATCCCAGTGAAGCCAAAAATATGGACACCCCCAACACTTATCTAAACCCTCAGTGAATATAAGTTCAATTAATCAGCTTAATTCAATAAGAAAGAACTAGGAAGTTGAACAGTAGATTCTTTCCCAAGTTTATTATGAGACACACACTAATTTTACATAGCTACCTTTCTTGTAAGAATTAAAGAGCAGTAGCTAATTAAAAAAAATTTTTTTTTTTTTTTTACTGGGGTTGAACCCAGGGCCTCGCGTCTGCATGCTCTGCAAGTGCTGGACCACTGAGCTGCACCTCAGCCCATTTTTTTTACTTTTTGAGACAGGGTCTCCCTACGTTACGCAGACTGCCTCTGGTCTCGAACTCGCGATCCTCCCGCCTCTTCCTCCGGAGCCACTGGGATTACAGGCGTGCGCCACCATGCCTGGCCCGCTAATTGAAATATTAAAAAAATTATGCTTTCATTGGAAACTCAGTATCTCAAATCCCCAATAAGTATTTGTCAAAAGAGAATCTTGCAAGCATGATAAACCTGCAGTAGTTAAAAAAGGCTGAGATTTTTAGAGCATGTGTGCCAGCTAAGAAATGTTGGGACTTTCCACGCTACTGCAGAACAAAATCAATCAGATCTTTTCAATGTCAGCTACCACTAAAGTAAAGGATGATCAACAGAGCACACTAGGTGACTTTGAAAACTCTGATCTTCCTTGAATTAAGTGATTTACTTCTCCCCCTGCCTCACATAGTGACAAGAAAGAGCATTTGTAGAAGCTACCGAAAGCTACCAGATTAAGTCACCAAATCAACTTTCTCTTTAGTGTAACATTAAATTCCAAAGCAAGATATAAAATCACACCCATTTTAGAGTTATCAGCTAGACTCTGAAAAATGGGGAAGCCTTGTAGGCATAGGAGGAGAAGCAAGTTCTGTCTTAAAGCTTACAGTTGTACTCAAGATAAAATTTTTTAATTTGTTGTACATAAGATACAATTTTTTTCATTTGTGTAAATGTTCAAGTAAAAGTCAAAAACACTGGACAGGGTCCAGTTTTCCTCTCTGATTTGTTTTTTGGGAGGAGTAAAGTACTCTTCAAAAACACTTTACATATATCAATCTCATTTAATTCTCATGAAAATTACAGCTCAGACACTGGATTATTTCCCCTTTATAGATGAAAACACTGAGGTGCAGACAGATACTACATGATGGAATCAAGATCAGAATCTGTACATTTTGGCCTGAGAATCCATACAAAACCTAGGCTGTATGATTGATTAGCGTGCATCCTTATACTTCTCCTCCAACCCATATTTATTCCCCATTCAATGTTATGTCCACAGCAGCCCTACACCTCATTTACTAGGCAGCCCAGTCTGTGATTACAATAGCAGTGTTTTTTTTTTTACTACTTCCCTGCATTTAGGTAATGCCTTATTTTGAAGAGCTCTGAAACAGACCAACATAGTACATGTAGAAACATAGAAATGCAATCATCTCTCTTCATATTATTTGCATTATGTAGAAATTTTTAGATTACAAAATAATGTGATATTTAGAAGCAAAAAAGGAAGTCCAAATTAAAAAGCCAACTATGAGCACACACTCAGAGAACCTGTTAAAACTTTCCATAGGCCTCCTTTTGTGTTAATATACATCAACAAAATTAAGATCATACCCAGTATTATTCTTTGTTAGTTATCATAGTACTATGACCATTTCTCTTGGCAAATATTCATACAAGTGAAGTCATACATTATAGGTTTAAGTCAATAAATGGGTGCAATATTGAGCTATATTCCAAAAAGCACCAAAATACATGTGTTGGAGGATAACTATCACAGCCTGGAGAATTACTTTTTCCATCCTTATAAATGAAAAATAAATGTTATTTTAATGTGAAATCATTTTTAATTGCTGGTCAGATTGAATACTTCAATGTGTTCACCATCCCTGTGCACTTCTTTAGCTGATGTTTTCATATCCTTTGCTTTCCCTCCCCATCTGTGTCCCATTGGATTAGTAGTGTTTTCCTTATTAATAAGTGACCATGGCCTAAAGCCTCTGAAACAATGAGCTAAAATAAACTTTTCCTCCTTTTAAGTTGTTTATCTCAGGTAATTGGTCACAGATCTAGCAAGCTAACACAGACCAACCATATATAACAGAGTTTACCTAGTATTATTTTATTTTTTAATTTTTATTTAATTTTATTTAATTTATATATATGTTTCATATTCATTTATATATTTATATATTTATATTTATTTTAGCATAAAAATCATGAAAAAGTAACCTCCTCTTGTTGCCACTTTACATTATTCATTTAAAAAAAACAGGCTCATTTCTACCTGCAATGATTGCTCTGTTCTACAAACAGTAGGTCTTTAAATCAAATCAATTTGTGTTTGAACACTGGTGTGTGTATTTAGCTTTTGTGAACCTTCATCTTGAAAATCAAAAGAGCACCCCATATTATAACATTTAACATAGAGCAGTAGTTTACATGATTGATTCTAAATAAATTTCAGTATGCTTTTTATTATTTTATGTATTCATGTCTGTGGTTTTGAATTTGGCTGCTAAATGTCTTCTGCAAATTCTTTTTTTTTTAAAAATCACTAGATTGTTTCATGTTTTAATAATCTGACTAATACTATACTTCTTTCCTTGTCTTTCTAATATACTGCCACATCTTCCATATGGCTGCCACCGCAGTAAGTGGTCATAGACAATGTATCAGTTGCTAACATGGAAAAGAGTAGAAAGAGTTCTGGAGTCAACAGGAGAAATCTGGAGTCCAGGTCTCACTTATGTGATTTTTAAGTTAGTCTCTGCTTAATGGATAAGGAATAAATGTTCACTCAAGCTAATTACATAACATTTCACCTTTCCTTCTGGGATCCATAGTTGGATATAGCCCAATGTAATTTCGGGCTGGGATTTGGCTCAGTTGGTAGAGTGCTGAGCTGCAGTCTCTGAGGTCCCGAGTTCAAGAGTTCAATTCCCAGCACCGCAAAAATGGGAGAAGGGCCTGGCAATCCACTCCCAAGGCAATCCCGAAACAGTCAGCCATTGAAAACCCTATGAGGGTCGCTATGAGTTGGATACCGACTCGACAGCACCTAACAACAACAACTACCTAAATCCACAGAAAACAACCCCTCTTCCTGTAAAACTCATGCATGAAAGGGCATTGTGCCGAAAGTCATGGACTTAGGGTTAAGTTCTGCATCCTGCCAGCAAACCGAACGAAGCACAGCACTTCCCTTATCAATGCCTCAATTTTTTCAATCTATTAATTAGACTAGTGTTTTTATATGTTTAGTCTCCTTTTTAATTGTGATTTGAGTCTTTTGGGAATTTCCATTTGTCACTATTTAACCATGGTCTGAATTTCTCTACTGATAAAGACAGACAACTTCCCTATCAAGTTATGTCAGACATCTGTCCCTTGTGGAATTTCCTTCCTAAAGAATCTGTCAGGCAGTTGATTTTAAAGACTACTTGATTTCTATCAAGCATACAGCCATGATGATTTTAGACTTTACTTTTATTTCCTCAATTTTTCTTTGTTCAGCAGGAATAATAGGTTGAACAGGGGATGCTTCATTCTTTCCCTAGGTTTTATTTGAGGCAACTCAGCTTTTTTATTCTTAATTTCATATGTAAATCGTCTCTACCCTTTGTGGTGAGGGATGCCTAGGCAAAATAAAAAAGGATTATATTTACTTTTTCACTGGAGAGTGGGGATTATGTTTTGCTTTCAGAAACTTCCTATGTCCTTCCCCACCGTCAGCTCCTGCTGGTCTACATCTTTAGTTGCAGGATACATATCCACTAGTGGTCACAGTTCAGTTTCAGGAAATCGGAGAAATCACAGCTTAGTGATTTGGGGAAAACTTGAATGATCTAGTCTGTGAATCTTCCACCCAGCATATGCACTACCTTAGCGACATGGACCATGATGATTGAATTAAGCCACTTCAAGAGCCCTGTTTCCACTCATGTGCTGGTACTGTTCAAGACTGTACTACTCCCGGATTCTAAGTATGAAAAAATGGTGTGTGTAAATGTGGTTTATACTTTAAAAAAAAAGTTCCTCTGTACTCAACTTGTGACTTGCTATCTGCCCTTGACTTTGCTGTCTACCCTGTGTGTTTCCTAGCTTTCTGTAATATAACATAGGACTAGTCAAGTCCTCTTGGATTTGTAAAGTTTTTACTGCACCTGGCATTCTCAGACATTCTGTGTTTTCTTTCTACCTTTCTTTCTTTTCCCTTCCTTCCTTCCTTTCTCCCTTCCCCTTCCCTTCTTTCCTTTTTTTTTTTTTTTGTGAGGTGTGGGGGTGAACCCAGGGCCTCACATGTGCTAGACAAGCACTGTACCACTGAGCCATAACCCCAGCCACCTTTTTACTTTTTATCTTGACATACGGTCTTGCTAAGTTGTGCAGGCTGTCCCTGACCTTGAACTTAGGATCCTCCTCCCTCCACCTCTCAAGAGTCACTGGAATTACAGGTGTGCACCACAGTACCTGGCTTCTCTGTATACTTCCAAGGGATGCTACTTCCTTGCTATTTGAACACTTTGATAATGACAGTTGTAGCAGAAACCAGGTGTTGACAAAAAAATGTACATAAAACAAGGAAAACTACATATCAAAAAGAAGAGAGTTGAAATGATCAGGAAAGAGAAAGACTGAAGCCCTAGCTGGGCACAGGAAAATTGACAACCCTCCTACCTCCAGCAGAGAACTGAGGTAACTTAACATGGTAAATTATGCTGTTTTTCTTTGAACTGGGCACTCAGTATGCAATGGCCTCTCTACCAGGCTCAAATGCTGTCAGGCTGGTGTAATCTTCCATTTGTGATAACAGACAAGAAGAAAAACATCTTTCTCTGAAAACCATTTCCACTCTTAAGCATGGGGTGTAGGAAGACTTAGTCTACAAGACTAAGTCTTGTAGTAAGATATAATAAATGACTTCCTTTTTGTCATTTTTGTCCTGGGGACCCTGAGGACAGAAGAGAGTGAAGACTACATGGAATTACAACAAAAGACTCAATAGTGGAAGGTTTGGGAACAATTCCTGGTCATTATTTTCAAAAATTCAGAACCAAATCTAACTTCAATAGTATATGAAAATGTTTTGGCAAGAATTCCATGATATATTCCAAAATATTAATTTTTAAATCATCTATATTTCTGCCTGTGTTAGTCTTAATTGGATATTTTTATTGGAAAAGATGCATTGTCACAGAGATGCAATAGTTTGGAGAGATATGAGCATTATGATGCATATTATGCATTGCAGCTTACCATGCACACTTATACTTCACAATTTTGCACCTTTGTATATACTAGTTCCTCTATTTTTCCAATAGCAAACTCAAAAGCATTAACACCCACATAACATGATATCTCCATTTTACTCAACACTTACTGTCTGTTAATATACTTAACATTATGCTCAGATCTCGCTCCTTTTTCTTTTCTATTTTTATGTATTTTGGTCATTTCTCCTCTGAATTTTCATGTAACTCTTGGGATATCTACGTTACTGCAGATCTTATCTCATTACCTTTTAATCATGTTTTCATAAAACCCCAGTAAAACAGGAGCTTGAGATCAATAGTTACACCCAGTTTGGTGCTAGATTTCCTGCCTCTTGAGACTGCACACTCAGCTCTCAAAATGTTTGCTACATAATGGTTCTCAACTGATCCTTACAGTTAGTCCAAGAAACAGGCATGGCTTCCTTTTTGTCCCCAGTTCTCAGATAAGGAAATCAGCTTACAGAGGGGTTAAGTATTACAATGAAGTTCACACATAAATTATGCTTAAGACTAGAGTTGGAACTCAGGTCTGCTGACTCTCCTAACAGAGCATCAGCACGCTCTGTGTGCTGTGCAAGTTCCTCATCACAGAGAGATTACTGTCCCACTCGTGTCCCAGCAAGGTGGAGGAATTTAGGCTCAGGGCAAAGTGACTTTTTTTGTTTGTGTGTTCTGCAAAGGAACCTGAGAGGCCTTATGGCCGCAAATGACCCCCATAGTCTTTCCCTTGGCAGATTTCCCCATGAATATTGGTCTCCCGAGCTTCCTACTATTATAGACACAGAAAGTTGACTTAATTCCAGCTTTCTAATCCTGATTCACAACTCGATTAAAAAGTGCTGCAACCCAGTAGGTGTGCCTCTGTGATCATGTGGTTAGGTCAGATCTTCTGGCTGATGGAAGTCGCTGACTGGGTTTTGTAAGAAAATATTATCTGCATCAATCATTAACTGAATGACTTTGCCAGAAAGAGATTTTTAAAAGTCACAAGAGGAGCAGTGCATGTAAAAAATACAGGCAATTTCCAGCAAAGACTGAAATTTACTTTAGGATGATGGCACATGTTACTTACAAGCAAGAGGAAGCTGTAGATCAGCGGTAGAGCACTTGCTTAGTGTATGTGAGGCCCTGTGTTCTATCCCTAGCACTGGAATAAAAAAGGAACTAAATATCATAGAGGAATGAATCCAACTACATGAAAAATAAGACAAGGGGCTGTGGGTGTAGCTCAATGATAAAGTGCTTTCCTATCAGGCACAAGGCTCTGGATTTGAGTCCCAGCACCACAAAACAAAACAAACAACACAAAAAATTAAAAGAAAGGAAAGAAAAAGGTGAAACAATAAAACTGAAGAATTCTTTGCAATTCAGTTACCAAGTGAATGAAATAGCAATTATTACTTCCAGTTTAACATTTTCTTCTATAATCATTCCTTTTTTTTTTATCCACTGTTTTTTGTAATTCTCTGTGGAGAACTGTTTATGTTCCAATGCCAAAGGGCTGAACCGATGACAGTAGAAGTGGCAGGGCCAGAGTCTACAGGATTATGATCAAACTGGGGCACTGATACTGAGTCAACATCTTTTAATTTAAAAGACTTGTTCAGATTCCTCTCTCCTAACTCATTCCTCATAAGGTCAGTTTCATAATTATTTTTCAGTACTAGGGGTATTGAACTCAGTGCCTCCTGCATGCTAGGCAAGTGCTCTACCATTGTACTGTGCCCCTGTTGTTAGGTGCTCTCCTGAGTCCGACGACTCATAGCAAACCTATGTACAACAGAATGAAACCCTCCCTGACACTATGCCATGCCTGCCACTATGTCAGGGATTCTCTGCTACTCATAAGGTTTCAATGATGGATTTTCTGGGGATTGTTTCAGGAGTGGGCTGCCAGGTCCTTCTCCCATTTTTGTGGTGCTGGGGATTGAACCCAGGGCTTCAGAGAACTCAGAGCAGCACTCTACCAGTTGAGCTACACCCTAATCCCTTTTTTTAAAGACAGAATTTTGCAAAGTTTCACATGATGCCTCTGGCCTCAAACTCCAGAACTTCCTATCTCAACCTCCCAAGTTGCTGGTATTATAGGGGAGCACAATGGAACCTGGGGAATTTTATAATTTTATTTAGCAACTATGTTGTTGTTAGGTGCTGTGGAGTCAGTGTCTGACTCATAGTGCCCTACATACAACAGGCAAAACAGTGTTGTCAGTACTTCTCTGCTAATCATTGGGTTTTCAATGGCTGATTGATTTTTGGGAGTGGGTTTCTGTGTCCTTCTCCCAAGCCTATAGCACCTGATGTTCCCAGGCAGTCTCCCACCCAAGGACCAACCAGGCCCAACCCTGTTTAGCTTCTGAGATCTGATGGGATCAGATGCCACAGTGGTATGGCTGCAGGCTTAACAATAATAATGTGTTTTTAGTCATGGCCAATAGATGACCACTCATGTAAGCTAAAACTTGTGCTCCACCTGCAAATATCACATAATCTTCCTTTCTGACTTCTATTGTTACTATAGAATGGAACAAGTCAAAAAAGGTCATTGTTTTTTGCTAATTAGGAACATTGTCCAAGTTGAGTTTTAGCCTGTTTCCCTTTGTAACAGAGACTCTGCACAGAAAAATGAAAGCCAAAGCTAAAGTAAATAGTAGCAGGTTAAAAGCTAGTCGATTTGATTCTAACCTCAAACCATAGATCCATTTGGGAGATGTTAAGACTAGAAGATATATTGCAGACCATCAACTAAAGATCATTTTAGTTCTTCAGACATATACATTGCACATGTATATATTTATACATTTCTTTTCAAATATTAACTGTCTACTTTATTTCACATGGTACTGCCAAAAGACCTAAAGAAAAATAAAATTATCTGTCCTCAAATTTCCCCATCTAGTAGAGATGTATATATCAAGTGCATACATACACACACACACACACACACACACACACACAAACTAGTGTGTTTGCAAAGTCAGGATGAAATATATGTGAAATAGTGACTAAAATAAATGCTAAGTATTCAATTACAAATTGCAATTCTATGGGAATACACATGAATGAGTGATTCACTCTCCATGAAGAGATAAGGACTTAAATCTTAAAGATTAAGAAGGACTTGGAAAGAAGAGGTAAAGAGAGAAGCAATAGCACCAGCCAAAAGACAGACACAAAACTATGTTCTAAGAATAAGAAGATAGGGTTGTGAACATGGGGGAAATGAGAGAAGATAGAGCAGGAGTGCCATGTTAGAATAAGACTGTGGCAGACTTGAGTTCTCAGGATCTTTCTCATACTGAGGAAAACTTGAGGCTGCCTGAAGACTTTACAATTTAACTTCCCTGAAGGTAAAGGTGTGGGCTAGATCACCTCCTATTTGCTATGAATATTTTTCTAACTCCTTTGGTAAAAAATATAAAATCTTCATATGAATTGAAAGGATATCAAAAAAATCCCAGAATTTGGGGGACCATCTTCTGTTATTGCTATCAGCAAAGATCAATATCAGCTCCTCTTCTCCCTCTCATCCTCCCCCAAAGAAGTGTGCCAAGTCCACGCAACTGTCACAACAGCATTTACCCTCTGACCCTCAGCAAACAATTGCACAGGATGCCTTTCTACACTGCTGGATGCTGCATCCTTGTTTCTTTAAAAACTAACCTGTAAGGCTAATTAGAGAGATAAACTCTCTGCCCATCTGGGACTAATATTTCCATTTAGACTTGTAAGGCAAACCAGTCTGCCTCATAGATTCCCATCCTTGGAGGATTCTAGCCCAGTAGGGGCTGGCCTATGTTTTCAAAATGAGTTTAGGAATCCAAACACAAGGATCCATTTCTTTTTTCCTTTTTCTTTTTTCTTTTTTTTTCTTTCTTTCTTTTTCTTTTTTTCTTTTCTTTTTTTTTTTTTTTTTTTTTTTTTGCGCTACTGGGGATTGAACCTAGGGCCTCGCACTTGCATGCTCTGCAAGTGCTGGACCACTGAGCTGCACCCTGAGCCCATTTTTTTACTTTTTGAGACAGGGTCTTGCTAAGTTATACAAACCGACTCTAGTCTCGAACTTGCAATCCTCCTGCCTCCACCTCCTGAGCCAATGGGATTACAGGCGTGTACCATCGTGCCAGCTTGAGGATCCATTTCTTTATCATTAGTCTTCTGTAGGACTGTATTAGAGTTTGATCAGTTAGTATTCAATTAAGCATCCACTCATCATTTCTTTCCCATTATTTCTTATACTATAAATGGACACACTCATAATGATAGGGTCATGCATCCCAGGGTAATTTCTTTTGTGTGTATGGTATAGAGGGATTGAACCCAAGGTGCTCCACCACTAAGCTGCACTCTCAGCCCCTTTTACTTTTATTTATTTGAGATAGGGTCTTGCTAGGTTGCACAGGCTACGTATGTCTGGTCTCAAATTCACAATCCTCCTGCCTCAGCCTACAGAGGTGCTGGAATTACAGGATTATAGGTATGTACCACAGCACGTGGCTGGTGACTTTCTCTTCTAATGTCCCAGCCAATAAAGCAGGGAAGAAAAAAAGAAAGAAAAGGAAAAAAAAGAGAATAGTTTATAGTGATAATAATATGAGGAGTAATTATAAGCACTGGCAAAAACAGAACTAAAGAATATTACATCATTAAGGACTTTCTTATTGTTAGGTGCCATTGAGTTGATGTCCAACGCACAGTGAGTGACCCTACCTACAATAGGAGAGACAGTATTATCAGTGCTTCTTTGCTATTCATAGGGTTTTCAATGGCAGATTGCTTTTTGGGAGTAGGTTGCTGGACACTTCGTCCAAGCCTACAGGACCTTGTGGCCTTGGGAAAAACCTGAAAGTATGTTTATTAAATGGGGGTACTACCACCCACCTCACCTAATTTGGAGGGTAACTATGAAGGTTGTCAAATGAGATTGTTTTATAAATTACAAAGTGGAAAGGAAAATGTAAGAAATTAAAATTAGCAATTAGGTTGTTAAGGTGCCATAGAATTGGTGTCTGACTGCTAGTGACCCTAGGTACAACAGATAAACACTATTGTCAGTGCTTCTCTGTTATGCATAGGGTTTTCAATGGCAGATTGTTTTTTGGGAGTAGGTTGCCAGGTCCTTCTCCCAAGCCTATAGCACCTGGTGTTCCCAGGAGGTCTCCCATGCAAGTACTAACCAGTTCTGACCCTGCTTAGCTTCCAAGATCTGCAGAGTGGTATAGCTACAGACAGGATTAGCATATTGAAATTGCCAGAGCAGTGATACATATCCTTATGTTCTCCTCATTGCATTCCTCCCTGATACAAACATACCACTCTTGCCTTCATATTTTATCTTTCACCTCACTTGAGAACTATCAACTCAGAAAAGAATTTGGTTGCAATGAAAGATAACTACAGAGGCACTATTAAATATATGTAATTTTAAATATTCTGACAAGTATGAAATTTATGTAGGTTTTTGTTTATTGTTGTTTTTGTTTCTTGTTTATTTGCAGTGCTAGGGATGAAACCCAGGGCTTTCCACATGCTTACCAAGTGCTCTACCACAGAGCCACACTCCCAGTCTTCAAACTTACATTTTAGAGGAAATGATATTTGTTAAAAGAAAGTAAATTTGCTCTTAGACAAAATGTGAGGGATATAGACATATACTAAATGGTACTTTGTTTTGAATTGTTTTGTTTTCCTTTTAGGTTTATTTATTCATACCCAGTGATATTTTTCAGATGTTCAGAGGACAGATAGGATGAATTTGCATTCTCTTACCTCCTAAGGGAATTAGAAGCCTGTAACTTCCGTATTGTAATTATGGAGTTAAAAGCCAAACTGCTTGGGTGGCTGGCTTTGATGACTTTTGAGATCTCTCCTAACCCAAAGATTTCTATAATTAACACACAGACATACACACTCACCAAAGTTAAGCCAAATAAAAAGTGCCACAATTGGAGATAATCAGTAAACAATATTTTCAATGTCACTTAGTATCCATGTTTAGTGGCTAAATGTCTAGAAAATCATTCTTGTCTCTGTTAAGGAATAAAGTTACCTAAAAACATGTGGCAACCAGTATTGTTCTGTAACTCTCCTATGAGTTGGCTTCCGAATTTTGAATCATGGTTTGCTATAAGGAAGTAATTTTGGCTTGGCAACTTACCCTCTTTGTCTGGATTAACAAGATGCATACAAAATTAATGAAGGCATACTCAAAGAGATCTCTAACAGGGTCCATCAACCGTATTAAACACAGCTTCACTTCACAATGGTTTCTTGAAGCCATAATGGCCTGAAGCTGTTTGAAAGATTTACCATCTGAGGACTTTGACCCAAAATAAGATTTACAATGGAAATTTTTCAGGAGTAAAATAAATGCAAGAATGAGAATTCCACAGAGAGTCTGACATAATCAGAAAGGATTAAATAGTACAGTAAATGCCTTACTTGCTAAAGTTTCTTTTCCTTTTTAAGATGGGGGAAAGTACATATATAAAACATTGCATCAAGATCAAGATAACTTTTAGAGTGATTGCTTCATATACTAGTGACTTAGCTTCCCGGAGAAAGGAAAAAAAATATAACACTGATCATCATTTGAAACTCTTTCATTTCCTTATCAATTGTGGAGGAGGACCATAGGGTAAAAGAAGAGACCCCAACCTCCCCTTACACTAAGGGGCCTTGATGTTTGAGAATACAGATGCCTTTAGAAGCTCAGATAAAAGACCCTGAGTGCAAAGTAGAAGTATTATCTACTTATTACCCTACTTATCTGCTTATGCCTTCCTTGAAGTCTTACTTCTGTCTGCAATATCAATCACTTCTCTGGCATCTTGTCTTACTACAAAGGGAGGATTTGATCCCCTGCTTAGCCCTCTAGAAGCAGCAGACTCATGCAACTAATTCATTACACCACCAAGGCTGTGAGACAAGATTGTCTGGGGGGTGGGAATAAATAACATGCTCTAATAGCATAGTTCTTGAAAATGAGGCAGAAATTCAATCTCCTTTTCTACCAAACACAATAGTCTAGGCACTAAACTTGGTACTGAGTAAGCAGTGAACATATCAGAGAAAAGATCCTAATAATTTCTCCAAGTAGTTGTGAGGTATAGTTAGGCAAAATGATGATGTAAGAATACCTATGTAATATTACCTCCCAAATTTGGGTATATTAAGTTGGTATGTACTGAGTCATGAAATACAAAGTTAGTGTCAAAAGATGATATGTAGATAATATTTTTTTAAAGGAAGAATAGTACAATAAATAAACCTGGATCCGTGGCTGGTTCCTTCAACAAGTGGCTGTGTCATCTAGAGCTTGTCACTTCACTTCTCTGTGCCCAAGTTTCATTAGTGATTAAAAAAACCATTAGGTGCTAGATGATCTCTAATGCCCATTTCAGCATTAGCATTCTAAGTTAGTGAGTAGACCATTATGTCATGAAGAAAGCCAAGCTGGTTTTCCACTAAATTCATAATAGGAATTCTGCTTGGGAAGACATAAATAAAAGTTTGGACCAGGGACAAGAAGCAAATTGGGAAAATGTCTATGTGAACTCCTGGTCTCATTATAATGGTTTGTTTACTTAACTGTCTTCATTAACTGCTCTTACTACATCAAAGGAATGTTTCCAAATCCTTACAATTAGACATGTAAACAAAAGCACGGTATATCACTTTGCCATATTCAACAAACAAGGTGTCTGCTATGCTATGGAATCCCACTGAGGATAATACCTCTACTAAAACCATTACTTTGGGCATACAAATATTAAACAGGGTCTTATCCATAGAAGTTTTCAACACATTTTACGAAGACATGAATCAGTTAACAAATTTGTGAAATGTCGACATGAACTAACCTATTGACTAACACTAACAGACACTGCCCAAACATTTTCCCCTTTAGCCAGATGACAGACAGGATCTAACTCTTGGATAACCAAGCAATCAACCAAGCAACGCTTTATTCAATGATAGGTTATATTGACATTATTGAATATGTACACCTATTCAACTAAGGAAGTCTAAAAATGAGTTTGTAACATTATAAAAGAGAAAGCAATTGGTGGTAATTACAGAAAGTGAAAGTAACTTCAAGGCTAATGACCTAATAAATACTTGTAATATCTTTCACCTCCAGTCTTCCTTTTTTCTATTTTATTATAAATGTTATCTGCAGGTAGATTACCATGTTAATGTTAAAGAAAATGATATTCTAATCTTTTAACTTATAGACCAAGATCAAGAGCCATATTTTCACGTTAACATTGGTATAAGATGTTAGTATGGGTATCTTTTATTTAGTCATACTTACAGACCTGTATACTGAGTTAAGGAGCTTTTAATAACATTTAATTAAACCCCAAATCCAAAGATAAAATGCATTTAGAATAGCATTATATGTACATTGCATGTTGTTATGAAGATAGAGGGTGATAATAGATATGAAATAACTTTTTAAATTGCAGAGAGTTATGTAAACATAAGATATTTGTTTTCAGTGAAAAGGTATCATTTCTTTAAATCCTTACTGCAATTATCTTTGGTTCATTGAAATGAAAACCTCGGACATATTATAGATTTATACAGTGGAAGTGACTCATTAATTTCAAGAAAAAACTTGCAACATTAAACATTTTGTTCTGCCTAAAAATCTGTAGAGATGACTTGGATTAGCCTCTTTATATCTGCATCAATTCAGAGAAAAATGTTCTTCAAAAGGAAAAAAGAACAGCCTTCCAGGCACAATGTTTTTTGATTATCTCCCAAATGGTTAAATTTCTCCTGGTAAACTGTGTTGCAAATTGCTTAATAGATGTCAAAGAAGCATTTTAAATTAATACTTACATATTCCAGATGAACAAAAAGGCAACAGATGGTATATGGGAATGGCATGAAATCCAACAACAATAGACAAGAAAGCACTGGAGGGATTGCATCTAGTTATCAAAACTTACATCAGGACAATGTGGAGGGCCTGGGGTGCTGTTCAGTGGTAGCATACATGCTTAACATACGTGAGGTCCTAGGTTCAGTCACGAGCACACACACACACACACACACACACACACACAAAGGCAGTAATGTAAGAGCATTCAGAAGACTCACATACTACTTTTATGAAGGAGTTAACAAATTTCCTGGAAGAGATGAGGCTTACTAACCCCAAATCCATTCAATAAACATTTGCTGAGCACCGATAGGTGCCAGACTTTGCAAAGTGCTTAACAGAAAAGAAAAGATATGATTTCTGTCTTTATAGAGCTGTGAGCCTGGTGATCAATCTGCTGGAATTTATGAATCAGTCAGCAGCTCATAATTGAAATATAAACAATGGTGACTAATTTTCATCCTTTAAAAATTATTTCATTGAAGCTGAGTGCAAAAATTGATTGATAAATTAAGTAAGATGATTCTAACTCAGAAAAAAATTAGCATTAAAATAAGGCCTGTATTTTATATTCCTAATAAGCTTTCAGCCATTGAAAACCCTATGAATAGCAAAGAAGCACTGACAAATAGTGTTGTACATAGGGTCGCTACGAGTCAGACACCGACTCAAAGGCACCTAACAACGACAACAATAAAAATTATCTTCTACTGAAGATAAGTGACCCATAATAATATTGTCAGGGTATATTTATTATAGTCATTTTTTATTCAAAGACAATTTTACTCTTATCTATTGGATTTATTATAAACAGATTATTAAATTTGAAATAAATATCAAATAATAAGAAGAATACCAAATAAAGATCAAACATAGCTCTTATATATACAGGGTACAAAATCTCTAATCCAAACAGATGATGAAGCTGGCTTATCAGACAATACAGTAATCACAACAAAAATGGTTATAAATAACACCATCTATAATATTGTTTTAGAGTCCAATATTCTCAAAATGACTGACTAGGGATAATGATTAAGGAAATAAAATTTTACCTAGAATAAATTTCTTACTTTGTTGTTCAATCTGCTCCTTACATGGAATCAAAGATTTGGAAGACAGAGGATGGGAGTACTTACTAATGCATTTAATAGTAAATAATTTTAAAACACATATTTGCATAAATATCCATAGAAAAATAATAGCCAACATTTGTTAGGCACTTTTAAGGTAAAATGTGATTCTCAGCCTTTATATATGTTCAGATTTAAGATATCAGCTTACGAGGAAGGTGCTATTATAATCCTGTTTCATGAATGAGAGAGAAGTATCATAGGAAGATGAAATAATTTGCCTGATGTCATACAACTAGTAAGTGTGGTAAACCAAGACTTTGAACAGGTAGGCAGTCACATTTGTTTTGTGCTGACCTTAAAATGAAATTTTTCCAGCCATCTTTGTGAACATACCTACAGTCTTAATGCACTTAAATGTTACTGACTTGGAAGTCATTGTTCTGCTGGTATTTTTTTTTCTTTTTTTGAAAAGCCAAACGTTATATCCATTACATGCACCTGAATCTGTACATAAATTTTCACTTTGACATTCACATGTTCTTGTCAAATATATTTTCAGAACATTGTCTTGTCACAACCTAATGTTAAATCAGCGATACTCAATGAAAAGCCAACTTTAATACACAGTGGATGATATGACATCACAGGTAGTTTTAATACATATGATAAATTTTGGATGTATTGGTAGGAATTACTTATGACAAAGAAGGAAAACAATTGTTTTATAATAGTGTTTGACTTTAAAATAACTTTTTAGTAGTTTTCATTCTAAATGTTGGGGTAGATTGTCTGAATGACTAGAGACTGCAGAGATTTTTTTAAAAAATTGTTTTCTACTACTACATTTGTGATGTAAGATATTTTAAAATAATTATTCAATAATAGAAATAGTATTGCTACCAAAATAAATAGGAGTTGGAACTTGAGACTGGTAAAACATGGTATCATCTATCCAAAACCACCTTTTAAATTGTATTTATTTAAAACAACCCATTGTGTTCAATGACTGACCTAATCAAAAGTAAATATTAAAGAAAAGGTAACATTTATTTAGCAAGCCATTAAGATAAGCCCTTTATATTTACTATCTCATTTAGTTGTCCTAATCATTGTATTAATCCCATTTCAACAAAAGAAAAAATACCCTAAAGCTTATTTATTCCTGCATCTAAAATACTTGAACACAGAGCCCAAAATATCTAGCTTAATAAATCTCTAATATTACAATAGTACTTTTTTATGTGTTTGTATACTATATGTAATTTCATATTTGTGGATTATTTTGGAAAAAACCCTCTCATCTAGATTTGAATATTAATTATCTGGATTATTTTGTGATGAAACTGAAATTAGAGAAGATAGTGACTCGCTTCAGGTCAGACAGCTAAATGATACAAAATTCTTGACAAGAAGCTGAGTTCTTAAACTTCTGAAGATGTTCTCTCTTCTCTGTCTAACAATCTGCTTATAAGGATGCTTGAATCGGAACATCCTTTCCAATTGTAATTCAATCATAAAATATTGGCTTGTTTCTATTGGCTATTAAATAATTTAATATCCTAGACTCTTTGTGTGGGGCTAGGGTTTAGGTCAGTTGGTAGAGAGCTGCTTTGCTTTGTGCTGGGTTTGATCCCCAGGCACAACAAAAACAGAAGAAGGACATATCAATCTGCTCCTGAAAGAATCCCAAAGGAATCAGCCATTGAAAACCCTGTGAAGGTCACTATAACTTGTACTCAACTCCATGGTACCTAACAAACAGGACTCTTTACATGGTAAAAAATCATGAACTACTATTCATCAGCTGAACTTCTTGGTAAGTATGATTGATTTCATGATATTGTATCAGGAAAGGAGTTAGAAACTAAAACCAAATTTCAAACTGATTTGAATGAATCTGAGAATTTCTTCAAATACAAAATTCAGCACAGAAAATGCCTATTTCATCTTTTGCCATTCAGATTTTAAACAAAGCCAGAAACTCAGCTTATATAATACTCTGAATTGCATTCCATTTCCACTTCAAAAACAGAATGGTTGGCATATTTTTACTCTTTTTTTTAACTGAATATAAATCACAAACTATCTCTATTAGGTAGATATTACACATAATTAGAATAAGTAAATGTTATGAGAGTAATTACTACTCAAATTTTCTTATTCTTTTTGGTAGGACTAGATGAATGATTGGCTCAGAAAAAAGAGAAGAAAAAACACACCTAAGTTATTGCTTAAGATGGTATTATACATTGAAGATAAGTTTTGAGGCATATTCTTTATAGTTACTAAATGTTTTAGCACAGATTAAGATTTTTCATATGTTGTATGAAGGTAAGACTTCTTATGCAATAACATTTATGTCAATTTATAATTTATATACTCGCATTTTATAATTTGCTAATCTGGAGATGTCAGCAAAGATAATACATATTTAATATTTCATAAAATCATCCCTAGGCTGCTAGGAGAAGGATGGAAAGAGGAATGAAATAAAAAGAAAAGATGGTATCAAGAGTGTAATCCTTGTCACTCTAAAAAACAAATGCAACCAAGAAAGTTTCCTCTTTAAAAGGACCAAGACAATTGTGGGACTAGTTGCTTTGTTTTTTATTATTTCAGAGTAAACCAGTACATTTTAAAAAAGAGAGTGAAATTTTTGTGCATACAGCATTAAAACCAAAAACAAAAAACAAAAAATATATAATTTATGCTCTTGGAGAAGCTCATTTTCAGAAGAAATCTGAATGATGAGATAGTCTGTAGAAAGACATTCCAATGAACTGGTTAGGCAAGTAGTTGTTTGGAAAGAGCACCGCCTGGGGCTTGCCAGGAAGACAGAGGCAGCTCAGAGGAGGGAGAGGGAGCTTTACAGAAGTTAGTTACTTCTCCTTTTGCCAGCCCAGACAGTATTCATATTTACGACTAATCTTTATTAGGGCAATCCTTGGTTGCCTATCCTGCCTCCACAAAAGGCACTGATTAGGAAGCATTCATTTTTTCAGATAGATAAATGTTGCTTTTGTATTTAGGTTTTTGCAATATTCACCTCCAACACACACACCCAAAGAATAAAAAGGAAAGAGACATCATCCCAAACTCTTAGATTCTCTGCCATATAGGTACTATTGAGAAGAGGCTTTATTTTAGAAGGTTTCATATAAATTCCATTTTTATTTGTCCTTTCATTAATGGTTCTTGAAAATGTGTGGATGTGCTATGTACTGGCTACAGCCAGGCTGAGGCACAAGACTCTTAGCAAGATGGAATTCAGAAGTAAGAGGCTGACATTTCATCTGGTACCTAGTATGAAGGACTGAGTATTCAACTTCCCCCACTCCATGCTTTTAGTTATAAGGAAATTAATACCAAAGAGAAGTTATGTCTTCATCAACAGGAAACCAATTGCTGTCAGCAGAGTGAAGATAGGAAGCCAAGACTCCTACCTTCCAGGGCATTATTTGTTCAACAAAATTCACTACTGCTAAAGTTTGAGTGCATTTAATAACAAAGGGGACAATATCCTTTATAAAACCCCAAGCTGAAAACCCTGTTTTTTTTCCATGCCAAAATCTTGTATATGATGCATTGATTTTCTGGCACCTAACAACAACAACAACAACAACAATCTTTCCTTCCCTTCCTTCCTTCCTTCTCTCCTTCTTTTCTTTTCTGTTCTGTTCTGTTCTACTTAGCAGTACTAGATGTTGAACCCAGGGCCTCACAAATCCTTTTTGCAAGTTGTTCTACTGCTGACCCTCAATTTTAACCCATTTTTTACTTTTTATTTTGAGATAGGGTCTTGCTAAATCACTCAGGCTCCCTCTGGCCTTGTGAGATAGGGTCTTGCTAAATCATTCAGGCTCCCTCTGGCCTTGAAGTTGAGTTCTTCCCCCTGAGTCTCTGGGATTACCATTGAACCCAGCTGTTGTTGTTGTTGTTAGGTGCCATTGAGTCAGTATCTGACTCATAGCGACCCTCATGGGGTTTTCAATGGCTGATTGTTTCGGGATTGCATTGGGAGTGGATTGCCAGGTCCTTCTCCCATTTTTGCGGTGCTGGGAATTGAACTCGGGACCTCAGAGACTGCAGCGCAGCGCTCTACCAACTGAGCTAAATCCCAGCCCTTGATGCATTAATTCTTGAATCTCAAGAAAAAGGAGACAACATACTAGGATATTTGTTTTCTAGTATCATTCAGAAAACAGATTTTTTTCTCCTCTATATTCTCCTTAGATTTCCTTCAAAGGTCAATTTCAAGCAGCTGAGTTGTTTCTTTTTCACAACAGCCTTATTGTTAAAAAGCAAATAAAATGTCTTGGTTAAATGAGGAGTTGGCTGCATCTATTTAATGCAAAGGCGGAGATGGTTTGTACTGATTCCTTTCATGTAGGGCAGCCAACATCACTAAATCTATAATGTTCCAATAAAGCCCAGTCTATAGAAAAATGATCTGATACCCCATCCAGACATCTAAAAGAGAGGGCCACTTTTCAAAGGCACATTTTTATAAGGTCATTTAGTTCTAATTTGAACAAAAGCAGGTAGCAGCCTTCACTGGAACAACGTGTACTCAGTTCCCAGGCAAATCATATGGGTTTTACTTCTAATTTAGTTTCTGTTTCATTATCCTGAGCCATAGAAGTACAAAATTCAGATGTTAAAATATCTGCTTGCTTTCTACTTCTTTAAGAGGGTGTGTTGGGAAATGACTTAAATAATATCCATTAAGAGCACTCAGCTTCTTGGGACACTGATAAGTAAACACAATGAAGTCAGAACAGTTTTTTTAAATACATAAATCAATTGTATGTCTTTTCTAAACACTACTTTTTATCTATTAAAAGAATAACTTTAATAGACAAAAGAGACAAGAATTAAGCTCACATCACTACACACAAGATACTTGTGATGGACACCCCATGTCCACAAAAGAAATGCAGAGCCAAGGGAACACCCTCAAAGCAGCTCCCAAGGAGAGTCTTGTACAGCACATACCAAAAGTCTGAAATACTTGTATCTGTATTTTCTGTTTTTTTTTTTTTTCCACCTAGCAACGATTCCTATAACCCTTCAATCAGAAATCATACTGCTGTTGGTTTTATCAGCTTGGTTTTGCCCTTCTATGGAAGCATTTTATTAATATGGTTCTCATTTTCTAGTTGGTGGAATACACACCACTATCTCTCATGAGATCTGAAACTAAGAGAATTGTCATTTCTACCTTCATTCCTTATCCAAGAACTAACACTGAGTCTACTATGATCTAATGTTTGGAAAGAAAATATAGACAACAAGTAGAGCTTTATCTGAAAAGAAGATTCTTAAAGGGGATTTTATCACAATCCCAAAACATCCACTTCTCTGGACAATGAGCAAAGGTAGTACAGAGTTTGAGGCCATATGTATGTGCAGCCTTCTGCATCACCTCTTGCCACCCATCTTCTAGGTAATAATGATTAGCTCATCAAAGATGCCAGGTTACAAACTATTATAATTTTTCTTAGACTCACCCCCAACTCAGCTATCTATTCTCAGACTCCTTCTCTAGCTGATAGAGTCCTAGCCAAACCACATGTTTTAAGCTGAGTCACAGCTAGAAGTACCCCTTTCAGAGTAGTGACTGGTCTAGAAGTTTCTTCTGTCATTAGAGCTGTAGATGCTTGGGACAGTCACTCCCCACAGCCTGAGTTTCCTCATCTATAAAAATATACTCAGGAATGATTGCCCCAGTAGTTCTGCAGTATCAGAATTGCCTGAAGGGCTTATGGAAAGATTGCTGCTCTTCTTTTCCTTCCAGTTTATGATTCTAGATCTGGAGAAACATCAAAGAATTTCCATTTCTTAAATTCCTAAGTCATATTTTTGTTGTTGGCCCTGAAACCATACTTTGAGAACCACTGAATTAAACTGTATAGGGGTCTCTGCAGCTCTTTGTTATCTTCCTAAGAGGCAAACCCAGGGATGTGAGGATATCTAACTGCAAAGCTCATGTGCTTAATCATTAGACTAAAAAAGAGAGTATCTCAGTATGTTCAGATTATTGAATGGTACACACACACACACACACACACACACACACACACAGATTTTCTTGTGAGTTCTATGAGATCTGAACAAACACAAGATTATATTGATTTCAAAAGAAGTCTGCCTGCTTTAAAACTTTGATTTTATTTTGAATAAACTCACTGTTGTCTACTTTCAAGTGGGAGAGATAGATAAGCCATATTTTGTGGCATGCTAACTAATATCTTCAAATAGCATCTTATTTTTAAAAACAAAAACAAAAAGACAACTCTATGCAAATTTCACTTTCTTCCTACTTGTTGTTATTAGGTACCATTAAGTCAGTGTCCAACTCATCGCAACCCTGCATACAACAGGTGAAACACTATTTTTAGTGCTTCTCTGCTATTCATAGGGTTTTCAGTGGTGGATTGATTTTTGGAAGTGGGTTGCTGGGTCCTACTCCTAAGCCTACAGTATCTGGTGTTCCCAGGTAATCCCCTATCCAAGTACTAACCAGGCCTGACCCTGCTTTGCTTCCAAGGCCACAGTGCTATGGCTGGAGGCTAATTGCTCTACTAGGGGTTAATAATTCACCATTTCCAAATATATCACATTCTAAAGGGTAACAAGGGTTGGGATTTAGCTCAGTTGGTAGAGCACTGCTCTGCAGTCTCTGAGGTCCCAAGTTCGATTCCCAGCACCACAAAAACAGGAGAAAGACGTGTCAACCCACTCCTGAGGCAATCCAGAAACAGCCATTAAAGCCCCTATAAGGGTCACTATGAGTTGGACATGACTCGAGGGCACCTAACAACAACAACAATAAAGGGTAACAAACACTACTACAGAGAACTGATCCCATGCAAGGTATTATGCTATCTTATACACCTTATCTCAATTCTCAAAACAGCTCTTCCATAGTGTGTAAAGGGTACCATCATCTCCATTTTGAAGATGGAGAAACTGAGGCTCAGAAACATTCTGTAATTTTCCCAAGGTAACCCAAATAGTGTATGGTAAAGCTGTATTCAAATATAGACAGTTGATCATCTATCTCCAGAAAAGAAACTCTTTATACTCCTTCAAATTAATAATAGGTGGAGAAGCAGATCTAGAAATACAGGAAGTTGGATTTAGCACTAGTTTACTTGCAAACTTTATCTGAAATGCTTCAGAAATCACCAGGAATTGACTTGGTCCTTCATCAGTAATCAACTTGGTCCTTCATCAATAATCAACTTTTACCATCTTTACATAAAAGTTGCACTCTTACTAGAGCATGCCTGAAGTTCCTAATACTTTAGAGTTTTCCAAGTTTTATAGATTGGAACTCTATTTCCTTGCTGAAGGAAAGGATAGTTGACGAATAGGATGAGTACTACTCCAAACAAATCATATTCTTCTTTAAGCCAAAGTGCTAGGATTTCAACTTGGTCAGTTTTTGAGAGGATGCAAGGTCAGAACTGGCTCCTGTGTTTTGCTAAAATCCCTTTCTGTTTACCTGCCCTCTTCAACTTTGTCATCCTGAATGCTTACACACTGAGCACTGTGTCTTAAGTAACTTTGCTGAGGTTACACCAGAGACAGGTGTTACAGGAACTATTTCCTCCAGGCTATCATTTCTAACTCTCCCTCCTCAAAGAGAGGGAGAGAGAGGGATGGAAGGGAAAGGGTTTCTTTTCAGATTAAACACAGGGACTGCAAACACCTTCCCCTAGGCAATAAATTCTCAGCCAGTGTGTGCTGCAGTTTACCCAAACACCAAAGCAGAAAGCAAACAGCCCCTTTTGTAAGGGAAGAGATGTCACCTGTCAAGAGATATTTGTGAATTTCTAGAGAAGAGAGAGAAAAAAATAATAAAACCATTCCCTTATTTTATTAAATGGCCTGTTTGTTCAAGGTTTTAAATGCATACTTGTTTTTGAGGTAAAGTCCCTGAGTTGGCACTCTTGAACAAAGTGATGCCTTCCTATTGGCTATGTTATATAAAGAAAAGAATAGAAAAACAGTCTGCTCTTATGAGGACACCTGAGCCTGGTCTAAACTGAGTGTACAGTGAGCTACCTTATAAGTAACATAGGAATTACAAAACTCATTAACAAAAATTAGAGGGTTTTTGCTTTGTGGAATATATGTTCTTGTTTATACGTCTCATTTATATTCACAGAATGAATGCATAACACAAATTACATTGGAATACATAACACAAAATATGTTGGAATGATTGTTTTAATGATGATCCTAGAGATGTTAACAGCAAGGTTTAGGAAGCGCTATTAAGAAAGGAGAAAATGTTATACTCATTCACATGCTCAAGGCTAATCCTACAAGAAAAATTGGAAATATACTTTGTCAATCGCTTTTCCACATTTTTCCTCGTATTGTGCCCATCCCAGATAGCTCTGCCCACCCATTGCTCTATTCTCTATGATGTCTTACAGATCTTCAGTCCAAACTACCATCGCTATTATGCCTTTAGATACACTTCTGACTAAAATGAAACGTGTATCTAAGGCTACTGCATTGTCATATGCAAATGACCAGGCACACTTTGAGTCACCTAGAAGCATTTAAATTCTTAAAAGATGGCACTGTACAATAAAAATTGATGTCAACTCTGTAAACACCCTATTGCTGTTAGAGTATAAATAAATAATGAAGAAAAAAGTCATGGAAAGAAATTTGATAAGACTGTTTTTCATATAATTTTACCCAATCATTATACATTTAAGTATCTAGCATAAGAAAATATTCTATATTTAGATATGTTTCTTAAAAATCTATGAGTAGAAGTGTTAATTATGGTATGTCTGTGTAATGACAGAAAATACGGCAACTAAAGTTATTTTGAAGATTAGTAAATGAGAAAAATGTTCACATACAAGGCAAATAAAAAGGAGCATATTTTTGCATCCAAGTGCCATGGTGCATGCCTATAATTCCAGTGACCTGGGAGGCTAAGGCAGAAGGATTGCAAGTTTGAGGTCAGAAGCAGCCTGCACAATTGAGTGAGGCCCTCCCTGTAACAAAATAAAAATAAAAAGGGTAGGGGTACAACTCAGTTGCAAAGCACTTGCCTAGCATGTGTGAGACCCTGAGTTCAACCCCTAATACTGAAAAAAAGGAGCATATTGCAAAATTTGTACTATATGATATCATATGTTTTATAAAATCTCATCTAGGAAAAAACTATAAAGAAATTAAAATGTTTGCAATTATCACTACGTGGGGTATATACATGCTTTTAATAGTTCTAAAGATATTTTTTATTTTATTATTTCCATAATTAGAGAAATTTATTAAATGGTATTTTATTATTAAAAAGCCATAAACATTTATCTCTTCAGAAATTTATGAAAAATAACATAGTCAACTAATAGCAGAAATAATAAGTTTTTATTTGACTATGTATTTATGTGCCAGGTACTTTGAATAAACCAAATCAATGAAAGAAATGGCCACAATGTTGTATGGATGACAACAGATATGTCAACCTGTACAAATGAGGAAAGACGTACATAAAGATTATCAGGGTCACAGTCACATAGTTAAAATTAGTACAGATAGAATTCCAATTCCAGTGTTTCTAGTGACAAATCTCACACTATAATTCCAAAGTAAATAGTAAATTATAAAGCCTTTATATTAAATATAAGGTAGTCACCACAATATTATCAAAGTACATTATATATGCACATGGAAATGTCATAACTCTTTACGTTGTACAATGAATATATGCTAATAAAAAAGTTTTAGAAGTATCTGACCCAACCTGCCTAAACTGAATTCTAGGGATTCACTGGATGATTGGACAATGTGTAAGAAACACAGGGGAGAAGTGGGGAACCTAGAGAGGAGTTGAGGGTTTGTCTAGGAGGGACAGGAGGGTGCTAGCAGTGGTGTGAGGATGGCTCAGGAAGCCTGATGGAAACCAGCATAGAAACAAAAGAGAAGAGAAACTGAGATACTTTTCCTTGTAGTGAGCTCTGGATGTTGGGGTCAGACTTGCAGTCGGATGACATTGTATGTCTAAGAAGACTGGGAGACCAAGACACATAGAAGATGATTGTTACTTGTATGACATGTCAGGAATGAGATCTTGTCCACTTTCTGGAGTCAGGAGGAGACATGCAGGGAAATTTAGAGTGTTTGAGTGACTCATGTGGTAATATTGTCAACTAGTTCCTTGTTGCCTAACTGGAATTAAGTCAGTTAAGGTAATTTTCAGTGGTCTGTTGAAAAATACTTTGTTCAAAGAGTATGTGCTTAACATACACTGAAATACTAAAATTTATCAAATGAACACTTAAAACAACTTCCATATCAGAAACTTATGATTCTATTCCCTAATATTCATATATATGATAGCTGTGATGAAATTGAGTTATTGGGTGACATATGAGGGAATGTATGTGGATGTGCATGTGCACATGTATATACATGAGCATGTGCAGACAGGGGCAGAGAGGGAGGAAAGAAGGAAGGCAGACAGGAAGGGAATATTTATAAAATTTGGATCAATTCAGCAAATGAGAATGTTGGCCTTGCTTTAGAAAATATAGATGGCATTTTCTTTGAAAATATTCACTCTGATAAAATGTATGAGAAATTCCACAATTTTCTTTAGAATGTCCAGTAAAGATTATAGCTTTAGTGTAAAGAAAAGGCAGCAGAGCAGGTAAATACCTTATTCAATAAAATAGACTTTAGTTCTTCTCTTGAGTTAAATACTTTGACATTTTAAAAGTAAATATAACAGTGTCTGATGTAATTTTCAGTGTGCATAGATGTAATATCCATGAAAATTATAATATAATGGGCAAATGATGGTAAACTAACATTATGGTAAATTTTATACCTTCCACTTGAAGAGGTAAAATATTGATTCTTAGCAGATTATGGAAAAACATACACTGAGATCCTTAGAACCATCTTTAAAAATATGTAAAGAGATATAGCCAAAAACAAAGCAAATAAATTAAAACTAAATATTAAAATTAGATAAAATAATCTAAAAGACAGTAAAAGGAAGCAAAGGAATAATGGAGTGAACAAATAGAAAACAAATATATTCCTAAAATACCAGAATAGATAATTTTATATAAATGATATAAATATATCAATTAAAAGATCATCAAAATACATAAAAATCATCCAACTATAAATTGTCTAAAAGAATTTTAAATATAGTAATAAAAGTAGGTTAAATGTATGGAGAAAAGATTTAACATGCAAACAACAAATCAAAAGAAAGATTTGCTGTATTAATAAAGACAAAATAGACTTAGGAGAAATGCATCTTACTAGAAATTAATAGAAATATTATTTAATGATAGGAAGGCAAATTAACCATGGAAATATAAAAATCTTAAGTATGATGAATCCAGTAGCAGACCTTCAATATACATGAAGGAAAACTGACAAATTTAAAAAGAGAGACAAATCCATAATTATAGGTTGAAGACTTAACACTCTTTTCTTTTAATAGAACTAGTAGACAGAAAAGATATAGAAGAACTCCACAATACCATAAACTGGATGCAGTTGACATTTATTAAGCTTCCCACTCAACAAAAGCACAGAATACAGTGTTTCTATGTGCCCATGCAACATTACAAAATAATCCAGATACTGACTCATGAAATAAACCTTAACACATCACAAAAATTTAAGTCATACAAAGTATGTTTTCTGATCATAATGAAAGCAAATATAAGTCTATATGGAAAGGTAACAAAAAATATCGAAACACTTGGAAATTAAATGTTGCTGTTAGATGCCGTCAAGTCAGGTCCAACTCATAGCGACCCTTATAGGGTTTTCAATGGCTGATTGTTTTGGGATTGCCTTGGGAGTGGATTGCCACATCCTTCTTCCATTTTTGTGGTGCTGGGGAATCAAACCTGGGACCTCAGACACTGCAGAATGGTGCTCTACCAACTGAGCTGAATCCCAACCCCTTTTTTGGAAATTAAATAGCATGATTCTAAATACTACTAGGTCAGCCAAGTGTGGCAGTGCATGACTATAATCCCAGTGACTCAGGAGGTGGAGGCAGGAAGATCATGAGTTCAAGGCACGAGGCTGCCTGTATAATTTATCAAGACTCTGACTCAAAATAAAAATAAAAAATGGGCTGAGTGTTCAGCCCAGTGGTAAATCATTTGCAAAGTATGTGTAAGACCCTAGGTTCAACTACTGCAAATAAATACATACAAACTTACAAAATGGTCAAAGTGGGAGTCTCGAGGAAAATTATAAAAGTATCTTAAATTGAACAAAACTGAAAGTACAATATATCAATAGTTATTAGACACAGCTAGCTAAAGCTGTGTCTAATGGGAATTTTATTGCAGCAAGTGCTAAAATTTCCAGGAAAAGCATAAAAGCTTCAATTTGATAATATAAACTTCTAATTTATGAATCTTGAAAAAGATGCATAAAATAAATGCAAAGGAACAGCAATTAGAAAATCAGACCATGAACAGTGAAGTTACAAATAGAAAAATAATAGAGGAAAACAGTGAAACTAAAATCTAAACTATTTCCTTGAAAGATAAATGAAATTGATAAGGATGACAGTAAAGAAAGAGCACAAGTTACAAATGTAAGAATTCAAACAGGAAATATCAGACTTCACAGACAATAAACAGATAAAGGAATATTACAAACAATTCTATGTACATAGATTCCACAACTTTGACTAATCTGTTACTCAAAACTCACAATTTGCCAAAACTCACCCAAGATAAAATCGTTAATCTTAATAGTTCAATAACTGTTAAAGAAATTAAATTCAAAATTACAGAGCTCCCTAAAAAAAAATCTCAGACTCAGTGGTTTCATTGGTGAATTCTACCAATTATTTGAAAAGAAAGATCAATTCTACACAATCTTTCCCAAAATATAAGTGGTACTTCACCCAAGGCACAAATGCAGAAATCATGCGGAATAGAGTAACCAGGATTAAAATAAGTATACACTGTATCTACCAAGATCATTTCTCAAAGGTGAGGTTAATCCCTATTTGCATTCAATTACAGTTTCTTTCCCATTCATCAGAACTCCAAACTCTAAAGTCTATAGAATTCTACCTACTTTTATCCTTTTTAGTTATTATATACAATGCAGTGATGAAACCTTCATTTCTGTATGTGTTTATGTGCATACTTGTTTATATTTCAATAATTTGTGGAATAAATACCTACAACTGGAACTTATAGGTCAAAGGGGAATTTTCTTTACAATTGAATAAATTAGAATGGATAAATTACCCTCCAATATATTACATTAATTTATATTCTCACCAAAAGTAAAAAGATTGCCTATTTTCCAGCAGGGAGTAGGACCTGGCGAGCCATTCCCGAAACAACTAGCCATTGAAAAC
>VMDO01015928.1:0-49516 GCA_007922755.1 Pedetes capensis
CCCAAAAAAAAAAAAAAAAAAAAAAAAAAAAAAAAGAGGAAAAAAAAAAAAGAAAAGAAAAGAAATGGAAAAATCAGATCCTCAAATTCATACAGAATTGCAATGGGCCCTGAATGGCCAAAATTATATTGAAAAAGAAAAGTGAAGAGGCCAGGTGTGGTGCTGCATGCCTGTAATCTCAGCACTCGGGAGGCTGAGGCAGGACTGACATGAGTTCAAGGCCAGCCTGGACTACACAGCAAGTTTCAGAATAGCCCAGGCTACATGGTGAGACTCTATATCCAAAAGGGGAAAAAAAAAAAAAAAAAGTAAAAGGAACTTGCACTTCCCAATTTCAAAACTTATTACTGGCTAGGTACAGTGGCACTTGCCTGCAATCCCAGCAATTTGGGAGGTGGAAGCAGGAGAATTGTAAGTTCAAACCCAGAGGCAGCTTGTGCAATTTAGAGAGACCCTGTCTCAAAATAAAAAATGAAAAATAAAAGGGGCTGGGGCTACAGCTCAGTGGTACAGCATTTGCCTACCATGTGCAAGGACCTGAGTTTAACCGCCCCCCGCCCAGATACAGCAAGACAACTACTTATTACTAAACTCCAGTAATTGAAATCATGTAGAACTAGCACAAGGATAGAGACCAGTGAAACAGAATTCAGAGTCTAGAAATCAATCTGAACATCTGTGATGAAGTGATTTTTTTTTTTTTTTTCGGTACTGGGGGTTGAACTCAGGGCCTTGAGCCTGCATGCTCTGTAAGTGCTGGACCACTGAGCTTCACCCCCAGACCATTTTTTACTTTTTGAGACAGGGTATCACTAAATTACGCAGACTGCCTCTGGTCTCAAACTTGCGATCCTCCTGCCTCCGTCTCCCAAGCCGCTGGGGCTGGGATTACAGGCGTGCGCCACTACGCCCGGCTCCATGAAGTAATTTTTGACAAAGGTGACAACACAATTAAGTGGTGAAAAGACAGTGTTGGGGATGGAACCAGGGCCCTGAGCATGCTCAGCAACTGCGTCTAAACTTTAAATAAATGTAATCATACAATAAAAAAAAAAAAAAAACTCTTCAATGAATGGTGTTGACAACTAGCTATCCACATACCAAAGCATGAAGTTGGAGTCCTCACATAACACACTATATGCAAAAATTAGTTCAAAGTGGACCAAGACCTAAACATAAGAGCTAATTCAGTAAGTCTCAGAAAGGAACAGATGTGTATATCTTTATGGCTTTAGATTAGGCAATAGTTTCTTAAATACAACACCATAAAGATAGTCAACAAAAGAAAAAATAAACTGAACTTCATCACAATTAAAAAATTTTGTGCATCAAAAGACATTATCAAGATAGTAAAAAGGCAACCTGTAGAATAGGAGAAAATATTTGAAAATCATGTATCTGATAAGGGCCTAGTATTTAAAATATTCAAAGAACTATTATAACTGAACAATAATGAGACAATCCAGTCATAAATTGGGCAAAATATTTCAACAGACATTTGTTCAAAGATACACAAATGGCCAATACGCACTTGTGAAGATATTCAATATCATCTGCCATCAGGGAAATATAAACCAAAACATCAATGATGTACCACTTCATACTCAGTAAGATGGATATAATCAAAAAGTGATGGTGAAAACAAGGAAAAATAGGGACCATAAGAACCACTATTTTGCTGGGAATGTAGCTCAGTGGTTGAGTGCTTGTCTAGCTTACACAAAGTCTTGAGTTTGACCCGCAGCACCACATAAAATAATAAATGAACAAACAAGAATGAATCCCTACTTCCACACCTATATATATACCCAAAAGACTTGGAAATATAGCCACACAAAATCCTCCAAACTATTATCAACGCAACATTAATTATAAGAACCAAAACATGAAAGCTCAAATGTCTATTAACTGATGAGTATATAAACAACTTACAATGAAATAATAATTTGGGCATTATTTTTGGGCCCTCAACCTTGGATTTTCCAACCTCCAGAACTGTGAGAAATAAATTTCTTCACTTTATAAGTTACCCAGGCTTTGGTGTGTTCTTATAGCAGCAGCAAACACTCTAAGAGAGGGAAAAGGAAGGGAAGAAAGGAGGCAAGGAAGAAGTAAGAGAAGAGGAAGGTTCTGTGGATAACTTCAGATCATTTGCCTATCTAGAGGAGCAACAGCCTCAGCTCCAGTCACAACAGCTATGTAATAGGAATTCAGGCTCAGTATTACCAGATGATGATTTTTCAAAAAGCTCCAAATCTTAATTTTAATGCAAGATTTCCCAATTTCAAATTTACTAGCTTATTGAAACTTCACAAAAATACTGTGTATTCTCCTTTCATCCTACATCATGCAACCACTGACCTATCATAGTAACTGTCTCCTGGAGGATGACACGCATATAATCTGAAAAAAACAAATTCAACATTACAACAGCTTTAAGGTTTTTTTGGAGGGTTTTGTTTTGTTTTTGAGACAGGGCCTCACTTTGTAGTCCAGGCTGGCCTCAAACATGTGATTACCCTGCACAGTCTTCTTGCTTGGGATCGAACCCGGCTTCTTGGGCAGGAGGGTTCTGTGCTCTACCAACTGAGCCAAAGCCCCAGTCCTCAGCCTTCTGAGTGATAAGATTATAGGTGTGTGCCACCAGGCCTGGCTTTCTTTTTGGTTGTAACATTATGTTGAAATGTCAAGTATCATAAAAGGATTATCAATGAAGAAAATTTAAATATATTAATATATAGAATAACATCAAACATGAAAATGCTCCTTTTACCATCTAATCAGGACCATTTCTGGGAGCAACTGCTTTGTTGCCTCAGCTTTTAGTATTTTTGTTTGTTTGTTTATGTTTGTTTTTCTGAGACAGGATCTCACCTTGCATGTAGCCCAGGCTGGCCTTAAACTGAGACTCTCCTGCCTCAGCCTTTTGAGTTTTCGGATTACAGGCATGAGGCATCATGTGCCCAGCTAGTTTTCAGGACTTAATTAAAGTAAGTATAGGACTAAATTCTAAATGATTGAGAAACAACGTTCTAGTCTAAGCATTCTACCTTACAAATGAGAACTACGAGAGCCAAAAAAAGGTAATATAACTTATTCAAGGTCATAAAGCTGGGCAAAGCCAGAACTTGAATATCCATTTCCTATTTCTCTCTCAAATACACTTTCCAACATACCATATTCAGTTAGTCTTTTATGGAAATAGCTAGCATGGGAAATTTTTCTATGATTTTAAATATACACATAGACAAAGTAACAATTGATTGAGAAGGTTTCATTTACTACATTCTTTATTTACAAATTCAAATTCTCAAATGAATTTTTCAAAGTATTTAACTTAAAATGTTTAAAACAAAATTTGACTAAGGTCAGAAAGAAAGTACTACGAAAACCAAAATTTTTCCAACTACATAAATCACTAACATTCCTTTTAGGAAAAGCAAGAGAAACTCCCCAAAATATAATAGTTAAATCAAAGAAACATAAATTTAATGGAAATGGCTAAAAGGTGCATTTCTATAATACAGCTATGGTACACCGACCAATGTTCTCAGGCCAAAATAGGCAAAACTGAAAAAATTACAAAATTAAGTGGACAATTTTAAAACAAAAGACTAAAATGATAAGTTCACCAGGCGAATTCCATCTATAAGATCGTATCCATAAGATTATTCAGATTACTTTAACTTCTGTAGACTATTTCAAGTATGTGAAGGTAAAATACTGAGTGCTACATATGTAGGTATGCTGCACTTTGATTTCACCACAAGCATTTGCTCAGTTAATCTGTCCATGTTCCCCTCTCCAGACAGCACAATATGTTTTAGTTCTCTTTATTTCTTCAAGCTTGAACCTAGACTGACACACATACATGTGCACACAGGAAAATGTTTGGAACTGAACACTTACTCTCCTCTACCTTTGGGGAAAGATTTGAAAGGCTCATTTCCTGAATATTGACAATACAGAAGTACCTAAGTTTTTTTGAATGCCTGCAGACACTGTGGTGTCTGTGGTGTCTGATCCCATCAGGTCTCGTAAGCTAAGCAGGGTCAGGCCTGGTCAGTCCTTGGATGGGGGACTACCTGGGAACACCAGATGCTGGGGGCTTGGGTGTAGGACCCGGCAACCCACTCCCCCCAAAAAAGCAGACACTGACAACCCTATGAATAGCAAAGAAGCACAAACAATACTGTTTCACCTGTTGTATGTAGGGTCGCTATGAGTCAGACACCAATTCAATGGCACCAAACAACAAGTTTTTGAATAATTAGGTAATCTATGAAAATATGATGACTTTGATGCAGACTCACAAAAAATATCTCATATAAATACCAACTGGTTGCAACAAAGAGCATAAAATAATGAAGACAGTCTGAAAAACACCACTGTGCCCCTCCCCCCACGCTGGAGATTAAACCCAGAACCTCACATATGTTGTTGTGTGCTATTGAGTCAGGTCTGACTCACCATGACCCTATCTACAAAAGAATAAAACAATACCTGATGCTGTGCCATGCATATGACCTTTTTATGTTTGAGCCCATTATTGCAGTCACTATGTTTCTTCCCATTTTGAGTCATGCCACATAAGCACAAGGAGGTCCCGGGGGTTTCACTCCATTCCCATCATTAAGGTTGATTCTACTTTGAGGAGGCAACTCTTCCCCAGTCGTTTCTTGAATGCCTTCTAGCCTGCGGGGCTCATTTTCTAGCACTATATTTAACAGTGCCTCTCTGCTATTCATAGGGTTTTCAATAGTTAGTTGTTCCAGGAATGGGCTGCCAGGTCCTTCTCCCTCCTCTGTCTCAATCTGTAAGCTCAGATGAAACCTGTCAAACATGGGTGGCCCTGCTGGTATCTAAAATGCTGGAGGCATAGCTTTCAGCATCACAGCAACACACAAGCCCCCACAGCATGACAAACTGACAATACATGTTGGGGGTCACATATGTTACACAGGTATTATACTACTAAGCTACATCCCTGGCCCTCATGCATCTTTTTTGAACTCGTTAAATGTTCCAGATTTAATTACTTCTCAAGTCTAGAATAAGAGTATTCCAAAGACAAGAACTTGACTATTAAAACTTTTTTCTGGTTAATTCAATGCTATTTTCTGTTATTGATGATAGCCAGGAAGGCACAGTATTTTAAAGTTATTCTTAATTTTATTCTCAACTGAATTACAAAATGTTGCAAACATACAGAAAATGACAGGGCAGTTTTAACTTACTACTCAGATTTTTTAATGCAAAACTTACACAGTATTAGGTGCATCATTTTTAGGTATATACTCTACATATGCATTCACTCATATAACCACCAAATGGATCAAGATATAGACACTTCTGCCACCCAAAGATCCCATGTACCCCTTTCCAGTCAGTTCACTCTTTCCCCACAAGGATAGCTGTTATCCTAATGTTTATGTCTTTTAATATTTTTAAATTAGCATATATTTATTATACAAAATAGTGGGTTTCACTGTAGTATTTTCATACTATCTTAACATTTACTACAATAGACTAGATTTGCCTTTCAAATTTCATATTAATTGAATCATACAAAACATACTTTTATATTTATTGTCACTCAGTATTTATTATATTTCTTAAATTCTTTTCCCTTACCTATATCAGTATTTTGTTCCTTTTCACTGCTATGTAATATCCATTGTATTAAATACCTCAATTAATTGACTCATTCTGCTACCAATGGACATGAAGGTTGTTTTCAGTTCTGAATCTCTCTGAACATCCCTTTCCACAAGCACAGCAGATAATTTCATCATGTAGACAATTAGGAAGAAACTGTTAGGTCTCTATGACATATATGTCTTTAGCTTTAGCAGAAGAGCCAATGCAGTTTTTCAAAGCAGGTGCATTAATTTTTATTCTCCCAACATCAATCAGAAAGTCCGGTTCTTCCTGATCAGTCATCCTAGTGGTTGTATAATACCTCAATGTCCATCAATCATAAAATGGAAGACTACATTATAAATTCAAATACATTATATGTTTAGGCATCGTCATTTGCATTACTACAGACATATGAAGCAATAAAGATATTTATCCATGAAAACAAAGAACACTTAAAATTCAAAACATATATTGAGCAAAAATGCAAATCAAAAAAGTGCTTACAATGTTTTCACTTGTAAAGGGGGGAGGAATAACTTTACAGTAGGGCAATATAACAAATACTACCCCCAGCCAGGTGACGCAAGGCCAAGATCAACAGCAATAATTCATGTTGATAGAATATGCTCCTGATATGATGTGATGAAAATGGCACTTTTACATTGGTGGTCTTCCTCCCAAAACTCATAACTTAAACCAGTAAGAAAACCATAGGCCAATATGAAAGATGAGAGACACTATGAAATAGCTGATCATTATTCCTCAAAACTATCCATGCCAGTAAAAAAAAAAGTAAAGTCTGAGTAAATTTCACAAGCCAGTGGAACTAAAGGGACATGATGAAAACCCACAATGAACACTATAAATGAAAGTTAAAAAAAAAAAAAAAAAAAAAAAAAAAAAAAAAAAAAAAAAAAAAAAAAAAAAAAAAAAAAAAAAAAAAAAAAAAAAAAAAAAAAAAAAAAAAAAAAAAAAAAAAAAAAAAAAAAAAAAAAAAAAAAAAAAAAAAAAAAAAAAAAAAAAAAAAAAAACAGGGTAAAACCAAATAGCTCCACTTCGAGGAGTAGACCATCTCAGTTGAGGGAAACAGACTGACTAGCTAGAAAATTAATGGGAAAATTCTAGGAAATGACAGAGCTGTAAATGAGACTTTCCACAAATCCCTGGCTGACTATGAAACTATGGGGATGTGCAGAGGAAACCCCAGAGGGCTAGATACAAAGTAAAAATTGGAAATTGCCTTAACTTTGAGTACTTCAATTCATATGTAACCATCAGCAGATGGCTAAAGCCTTATAAACTTGAGATATTTGACAGGAGTCTCAATCAATGACTGACCACTAAGGTATGCAGTTACGGGGCAACCCATAGGAAACCCGGTTTAAAAAAGTACAAAATGGAAAAACAAAAGTAACTTAGCAACCAGCAACCAAACAAGCATGGAAAATGGTATATTCTACAGATGAAGAAGAAGCTAGTTTTTAAAAAAGGAAAGAAAGAAAAGAAGATCAAGGCAAGGCACAAAGGTGTACATCTGTAATCCCAGAGACTTGGGACATAGAGGCAGGATGATCACAGGTTTAAGGACAGACACAGCCTGTGTAACTCAGCAAGACCCTGTCTCAAGGTAAAAAATAAAAAAAGGGAGACTGTGGGTGCAGCTCAGTGGTAGAGTGCTTGCAAATGGTAGGTGTCTGGTCCTGGATTCAATCCCCAATACTGAAAGAGAGATGGAGAGGGAGAGGGAGAGGTAGGGGGAGAGGGAGGGGGAGAAAGAAAAGAAAGGAGAAAAATCAGACTCCAGAGTTGCTATATTATCTAATATGCCTAGTTCTAAAGCATTAATTAATTTTAAAAATATGAGGCATGCAAATAAAGAGTATGTAACCCACATTCAAGATAAAGTAGCAGTTAATACAAATGAACTCTGGGTAGGCACAGGTGCTGGAATTAACCAAGATTTCAAAGCAACTATTATAAATATATTTAAAAGAATTAAAGGAAAATCTGATGGAAATGATTTCACAAATAGGGAAACTTAACAAGAAACAGGGCTGGGATTTAGTTCAGTTGGTAGAGCACTGTTCTGCAGTCTCTGAGGTCCCAAGTTCAATTCCCAGCCCCACAAAAATGAGAGAACAACACGGCAATTCACTCCCAAGGCAATCTCCCCAAAAACAATCCGTCACTGAACACCCTATAGGTTCGCTATGAGTCGGACAAGACTCGACAGCACCTAACAACAATAGAGAAACAGAAACACACACACACACACACACACACACACACACACACACACACACAAATAGAACTCAAGTGTTGAAAAGCAGAATATCCAAGTGTATATCCAAATGTATTAGATGGACTGAACACAAAATCTTAGATGGAAGAAAGGATCAAACTTGACAAAAGATAATAGAAATTATACAATCTAAAGAACAAATACAAAAAATGGGGGAAAACAGTCTCAGAGACCTGTGCACCAACATTAAGGATGCCAAAATATGTTAACAGCTGTCCCAAGAAAGAAGAGAAAAAGAGCAAGCAGAAAAAATATTTGAAGAAATAATGTCTGAAAGCTCAAATTTAATGAATAGCATCAATGTACACATCCAAGAAGCTTAATAAACTCAAAATAGATTAAACATCAAGAGAGCTACATCTAAACACAGCATAGTAAAACTGCAAAATGACAAAGACAAGATGGATGCATGGTGCACACCTGTAATCCCAGCTATTCGGCAGGCTGAAACAGAGGATCTTGAGTTTGAGGCCTGAGGCAGCCTGCATTATTTAGTGAGACCCTGTCTCAAAATAAAAAATAGGTGAGGGGCTGGGAATTCAGCTCAGTGATAGATGCCTAGCATGCCTAGCATGGATGAGGTCCTGGCCTAGTGCAAAACAAAACAAAACCAAAAAAAAACCTCGAAAGATCTTATAGTATATGGAAAAAATACAATTAATAGCCAAGTTTTTATCAGACAGAACAGAGGCCAGAAGGCAGAGGGATTACATATTAAATGGCAAAAATAAAACAAAAACCAAGTTCAGCAAGGATCTTATACTCAGCAGGAGTATGTTTCAAAAATGAAGGTAAAATGTAGACATTTTAAGATAAACCCTGAGAGAATTTACTGCAAGAAGAAATAGTGGAGTTCTTCAGACTGAGAGGGCTGGGATTTAGCTCAGTTGGTAGAGTGCTGCACTGCAGTCTCTGAGGTCCCAAGTTCAATTCCCAGCACCCCAAAAATGGGAGAAGGGCCTGGCAATCCACTCCCAAGGCAATCCCGAAACAGTCAGCCATTGAAAACCCTGTGAGGGTCGCTATGAGTCGGATACCGACTCGACGGCACCTAACAACAACAACAACAACATCAGACTGAGAAGAAATGACATTGGATGGTAAGTCAAATTCAGTGGACAAAATGAAGAACACATGAAATGGTAAACAGGAGAGTAAATTCAAAAACTATCAAAATGTTTTCTTTTTCTCATAAGCTCTTCAAAAAACCTACAATTGTATAAACCTCATTTACACACAGTCTATAGCCATACCGGGGCTGGGATTTAGCTCAGTGGGTAGAGAGCTGCGCTGCAGTCTCTGAGGCCCCGAGTTCAATTCCCAGCACCGCAAAAATGGGAGAAGGGCCTGGCAATCCACTCCCAAGGCAATCCTGAAGCACTCAGCCATTGAAAACCCTATGAGGGTCGCTATGAGTCGGATACCGACTCGACAGCACCTAACAACAACAACAACAACATAGCCATACCACCCTGGTATTCGATCCCATCTGATCTCAGAAGCTAAAAGCAGGGTGGGCCTGATTAGTTCTTGGATGGGAAACCACCTGGGAATACCAAGTGCTGTAGACTTGGGAGAAGGACCCAGGAGCCCACTGCCAAAACAATTAGCCATTGAAAACCTTATGAATAGCAGAGAAGCACTGACACAGTGCCAGGCATGGCACAGTATCAAGGAGTGTTTCACTTAGTTGTACATAGGGTTGCCATGAGTCAGACCCAAGTCAATGGCACCTAACAACAACAACAATTTACACACATACACAAGACATTCTATCCAATATACTCTTTTTCAGTATCCACAGAATAACATTTACCAAAACAGACCACACATTAAAACTCAAAATCTTTAAAAGAATTGAAATCATATAAAGTATGTTCTATAACAGAATCAACCTAGAAACAAAGAACAAGGAAAATCTCTAAACAATTAGAAATTAAACAAAATAATTTTATGTAATGCAGAGTACCAGAGAAAGTCTCAAAAAGTTAAAATACATAGAACTGAAAGGAAACACAACATATAAAAATATGAAATACATAAATAAAGTAGTGCTAAGAAAAACTATAGCATTATGCTGTGCTGTTGCTGGTCCCTTACCGTCCAAAAAATGCCCCAACAAATGTCCCTGGACTCTTGCAAATACAGAAAGGGGTAAGGCAAAAATGAATCTTAGGTATCAGACTGGGACTAAACGCATCATAATGAAATCATAGTTCTCAATATGTGCAGATAAAGAAATAGATACATATGTATATGAATGTATTCATATATATTTTATAGCTCTCTTCACTGAGAGACTCTGGGAGCAGCAAAACTCTACTTACAGTGGAGTACACTTTAGTGTACCTCATGCCAGATGCTGATTTCTAAATACTAAGCCCCCAAATCCCCACCACAGTAAACCAAGGTAGTACTGACACATGACTGATTTCCAGGTACGAAGCAGGTAACTGCAAAATGAACCAGGAACACCTAACTGAGCCAAAAAGAAAGTAAATCTTTATGAGAATATGTCCAAAGGACAAAAGAACAGCTAGAAAGTGCTTCCACTAGCCAAATATGGGATTATTCAAGCATCAAAATAATGATGGATTACAGCCCACTGAATAAAAAAGCAAACTACGAGTTCATATAAACATAAACAAGTGCATCAATAATGGGAGAAGAGGAAAGCTTTTTCTTACAGTGGAATGTCAACTAACAACACAATGAAGTTATTAGAACAATCACCATTTGGCAATTACCAATAGTAATAATGCAGTAGCAGTATTATAACTAGCTAAAAAAAAAAAAACAATGAATCAACCAGTAACTAGTGGGTGAAAGTGTGATGAGGAATGAGTTATTTAGTCTCAACATATCTTTCCCCCAAATACTGATTTATGACAGAGGGGAGAAAAAAGAAAAATGAGTCCCCAGGCTAGAGGTGCAACTCAGTGGTAGAGCACCTGTCCAGGATGTTTGAAGCCCTGGGTTCCATCTCTAGCACCACTAAACAAACAACAACAAAAAGAATATTCTTTTTCTTTTCTTTTCTTTTCTTTTTTTTCCCCCCCAGTACTGGGGGTTGAACCCAAGGCCTCGTGCTTGCATGCTCTGCAAGTGTTGGACCACTGAGCTGCACCCCCAGCCCATTTTTTTACTTTTTTTTGAGACAGGGTCTCGCTAGGTTACTCAGACTGCCTGTGGTCTCAAACTTTCGATCCTCCTGCCTGAGCTGCTGGGATTACAGGCATGTGCCACTGTACTCAGCTTCAAAAAGAGTATTCTTTTTTGTGCAGAATCCCAGCTTATTCATGTGACCCATGTTAATATTATTGTTGTGGTTAAGTGCCATCGAGTCCAGGCTGACTCAGCAACACTGTGCCATGCCCAGCTCTATTGTCAGTGCTTCTCTGCTATTCATAGGGTTTTCAATGGCTGATTGTTTTTTGGGAGTGGGATGCCAGGTCCTTCTCCCAAGCCTACAGCATCTGGTGTTTCCAGGTGGTCTCTCATCCAAGGACTAACCAGGCTGGACCTTGCTTAACTTCTGAGATCTGACGAGATCAGATGCCAGGGTGGTATGGCTACAGGTTTAAGGTTATTAGTAATGGGCAAATTAAAATCACATACCACCTGACAGGGAGCACTGAGAAAAGTATCACATCACCTCAGTGATATTCCTTCCCAAAATATACAATCTGAATTGAATCATCAGGAGGTATTAAACCCCAAATGAGGAATCTTCTAAAAATTAACTGCTCTATAAACCTCAATATTGTCAATATCAAGAAACTCAAGGAAACATGAAGGAACTGTTCCAGACTGAAAGATACCAAAGAGACACAACAAACTAAATATAAAATATATTCCATGATTAAATTATTTTGCTTTAAAAAAGGAACATTATTGGGACAGGCAGGGTGGGTAGCAGAGGGCTTTGGAGGATACAGAGCCCTTTGGAAGGTGCATGGCTAAAATGAGACCCAATAGGGCCATCCCGGATGGTGGGCAGCTGGCAGGGGAAAAGGTGGCCCCACCTGCAAGGGTGTGTGGCTGAAGAGACACAGCAGGACCATCCCTGGTGGATACCTGTAATCCCAACAACTTGGGAGGCAGAGGCAGGAGAATGGACAGTTCGAGACCAGGGACAGACTGTATAACTTAGCACGACCTGTCTCTAGATTAAAAAAAATAAATTTAAATGGGTTTTGGGTGCAGCCCAGTGGTAGAGTACTTGCAAAAAGAATGTGCAGTGCTGGGTTCCACCCCCAGATACTATTTAAAAAAAAAACAAGCTGGTGACTACTGGCAAAACTTGAAAGAGTTCCACGAACCATGTTACTATTCTACCAATGTTAACGTCTTGATTTTCATGGCTGTGTTCTGAATAGGAAAACAAATGACCTTATTGATTGCAATTACAAATTAAAGTGGTCTGGGGCAGTGGGACCTAATATTGGCAAGTTGCTCCTAAATGCTCTAAGATTTCTTTCTTTGTACTGTTTTTTGCAATTTGTAGAACTTAAAATTATTTCCAAAGAAAAAATTTGAAAGCAAGATACACACACACACACACACACACACACACACACACACACACACACACTCTGCCAGGCATAGTGGCACACGCTTTTAATCTCAGTACCTAGAAGGCAGAGGAAGGAGAATAGTGCCAGCCTGGGCTACATAACAAGACCATGTCTTGGAGGAAAAAAAGAGGGGAAAAGAAGATGGCGGACAGATAACAGTCACACTTGAACTGAAGGAGAAAATAGGGAAAATCATGAAATTCTCTACTCAAAGCAAAGGAGTGCAGCTTTATCTAGAAAAATGGGATGGCACAAGGACAAGTGACCAAATAAAGGATACTAAAATGACAGAAAACAGGACAAAATGGTGGGGCAACTCTCTATAATCCCCAGCCTTAGGGAAAATGGTAGCAGAAGGCTTTGGAGGATACAGAGCCCTTTGGAAAGTGCATGGCTAAAATGAGACCCAACAGGGCCATCCCTGATGGTGGGCAGCTGGCAGGGAAAAAGGTGGCCCCACCTGCAAAAGTGTGTGGCTGAAGAGACACAGCAGGACCATCCCTGGTGCCAGGCAGCTGGCAGAAGACAAGGCGCAACCATCAGCATGGGTGCCTGGCTCAACAGTGAACCAGGGGGAAATCTCTGTTGCTGAATGGCTGGAAGAGGACAAGGCAGATTCCTGCAAGGACTTGAGGCCAAATGACCAAGCAGGACTATCCCTGACCCCTGGCAGCTGACAGAGGGCAAGGCAAAGTCACCAGCAAGGGTGCACGCCTGAGTAACAACCAGCGCAGCCGCAAGTGGCTGGAACGAGGAACAGTGGGGCAACCACAAGAATGTACAGCTGAAAAAAGTGTGGTGGGGCTCTCTTGGACAGTCATGGCTGGTAGGTGGGCAGGTGGACAAAGGGAGGTCTGCAGGATTCGCCAGGGAAGAGGCCAGACAATACGGCCCCACTGTAGGGTCTTGGACTTGGGGACTGTGGGGTTTTGTTTTATCAGGAGAGATGGTTGCTGCCCTGGCCTTTGGAGGCATTGGAACAGTGAGCTGGAGGGAGGGAAACTGAAAGGTGGTAAGTTCAGGGGACACAAGGAACAGCAGGCACTGCAGGATTCCTGAGCCTAAGAAATCTTGTTCAGTATAAGGTGTGTCTGGAGCCTGGTAGGCTTTGTCACCTGGAGAAGTAGTGCCACGGGGTTGGGGAACCTAAGACACAGGGTTTAGGCAGTGGTGCAATTGGGGGCTAGGAAAACAGGGGACAGAGAGAAACTGAGAGGGGGCAGTGCTGAATGCAGAGGATGCAGCAGGAGCTAGGCATTGGACACTGAGACTGCAAACTAAGAGGGTGGGGGAGGGAGAAAAAAGTGCCAGTGACATGTCAACACCCAAATTCATGAGAACATCAAGGGACAATCTCTTTACACACAGAGGAGGTGGGACCTAGCACCCAAAACAAGCAATGGGCAAGTGTTACCAGAAAAGCTGGATATGAAAGGATATGCTGGATGCGAAGATCCTATATACTAAAGCACCTCAACAAATGTCAGGGTAACTGGATTCCTGGAAATGCCTGAAGGAGAATTTAGAACCCTGCTTATGAATATGCTAAAAGACCTCAAAGGCACCACAATGATAGCAATGGATTCACTGGACATAAAGGTATTTAATTTGGGAGAATAATACTCCAGGGAAGTAGAAATTTTGAATAAGAATTAAGCAGATGTCCCTGGGATGCAAGGAAAATTAAACCAACTCAGCATTATGGCAGAATCTTCAGTTTCGAGACTAGTCAAAGCTGAAAACAATAGCTGAAGTTGAGGTAAAGGCAGAAGACCTTATTTACTTACACCCAAGATAGAAAGAATGATGAAACAGTATGACCAAGACTTTCAAAAGATATCTGACAAAATGAAGAAACAAAACCTAGAAATTCAGGGTGTCCACAAAGGAGCTGAAAACACAAAAGGACTAGGAAATTTATTCAAAGAAATATTAGATGAAAACTTCCCAAACCTAAGGTAAGAGCCAGATACCTATACAACTGAAACATTTAGAACCCCAAACAGAGTAGACCAGAACAGATCCTCCCCATGACACACTATAATTGGAATGCTAAATCTTGAGAGCAGAGAAGCTATTCTAAAAGCTACAATACAGAAACACCAAGTCACTTACTAAGGCAAACCCATCAGATTGAGAGTGGGCTTCTCAACAACATTAAAAGCAAGGAAAGCTTGGACACACATCATCCAAGTTCTGAAAAAGAATAACTGCCAACCAAGATTACACTATTCAGCAAAGTTATCATTTAAAATAGATTGTGAGTACAAGACATTCAATGATACTATCTTGTTTAACTGATTCACAGCCACCAAGCCAGCATTGCAGATGATCCTCAATGAAACATCGTGCATGAAGGAGGTGAGATAACCCCAAACACAAGATCAAAGAAATGAATAATAAACATGAGAGAAACTTAAGAAAAAAATAGGCCAAATGTGAATCAAAAAACATTAACAAGTACCAAACTGATGCAGAATAATAAGCATCTCTCAATAATTACTGTCTGGGATTTAGCTCAGCTGGTAGAGCACTGGTCTGTAGTCTCTGAGGTCCCAATTTCAATTCCCAGCACCACAAAAATGGGAGGACATAGAAATCCACTCCTGAGGCAATCCCAAAAACAATCAGCCATTGAAAATCCTATGAGGGTCTCTAGGAGTCTGACACAACTCCACAGCACCTAATAACAACAACAATAATTACTCTCGATGTAAATGGAATTAACTCACCAATTAAGAGACAAAGATTGACCAGTTGGATTAAAAAGCATAAACCTTCGATATGTGGCATTCAAGAGACTAACTTCATCCATAAAGACCATAAAAGACTGAAAATTAAAGGCTGGAAAATATACCAAGTATATCAAGCAGGTAGGAAACAAAGAAAGCAGGAGTTGTGATAATAATTTTAGGCAGATTAGACTTCGATTCCAGACTAATCAGAAGAGACAAAAGACATCACATATTACTAAAATGAACAATCAACCCGGCCCATATGTTACTTAATATTTACTCACCAAATACAGAGGCACCTAGCTTCATAAAACAAACTTTATTGGAGATAAAGGAACACACTGGGACAGACACAATAATTATGGGAGATTTTAATATCCTACTTTCACTGAGACAGGTCATCAAAACAAAAAATCAACACAGAAACAATGGACTGAAATTGCACCACAGACCAACTGGACCTTACAGATGTCTTCAGAATATTCCATCCATCAGATGTGGAATACACATTCTTCTCAGCATCACATGGAACTTTTTCTAAGATAGACTACATTTTAGTCCACAAAATGGCCTCAACCAATACAAAAAAGTAGAAATCATCTCCTGTACCTTGCAAGATCACAATAGAATAAAACTAGAAAAAAGAAGAAAAAAATTTAGAAATCTTACAAACTTATGGAGACTAAATAATACAATGCTGAATGATCAAAGGGTCATCAAAGAAATTAAAGCAAAAAATTTTTAAATTCTTGCAATCAAATGAGGATGAGAACACATCCTATCAAAATTTATGGGATACAGCAAAGGCAGTTCTAAGAGGGAAGTTCATGGAATATAATATAATATGAATGCCTTCATCAATAAGTTAGGGAAGGCCCAATTAAATAACTTAATGGCATATCTTAAGGCATTAGAAGGCCAACAACAAGCCAATCCCCAAAGAAGCACTCAGACAGAAATTATCACGATCAAGGCAGAGATATCCCAATTAAAATCTAAAAAAGACAATTCAAAGAATTAATGAGACTAAGAGCTGGTTCTTTAAAAACGTTAATAAAATAGACACACTCCTCCCCCAGCCAGTCTCACCAAAAGAAAGAAAGAAAAGGCCCATAGTGAAAAAATTAGAGTTGAGAATGGGGTCATAACCACTAATACCAATGAAATCCAGAAAATCATCAGGGAATACTCTGAGAAATTATACTGCCAAAAAATGAAAATATAGAAGAAATGGATAAGTTCATTAACACTTATTAATTTCCAAAACTAAGCTTGGAGGACATAAGTCTACACAGACCCATTATATTCCCTGAAACAAAGGTAATAAAAAGCCTACCAACAAAGAAAAGCCCAGGCCTCAAAGGATTCACAGCAGAATTTGATCAAACCTCCAAAGAACCAATAGCTACTCTCCTCAAACTACTTCAAAAAGTAGAAAAGGAAGAAGCACACCCAAACTCACTCTACGAAACTACCTTCACCCTGATACCAAAACCGGGCAAGAACACTTCAAAGAAAGAGAAATATACACCAATTTTCCTGATGAACATTGATGCAAAAATTCTCAACAAAATCCTGGCAAACCAATTTCAGCAACACACAAAAAAACTCATATACCATGATCAAGTGGGCTTCATTCCACATAAGCAAAGCTGGTTCAACATATGAAAATTGATCAATGTAATTCAACATATCAAGAAACCTGCAGACAGAAATCACATGATCATCTCAATTGATGCTGAGAAGGCCTTTGACAGAGTGCAACACACTTGCATGATAAAAACCCTGGTGAGGATGGGCATAACAGGGAAATACCTCAACATCATAAAGGCCATTTATGAAAGACCAACAGCCAATATCATATTAAATGGGGGAAAACTGACCATTTCCTCTAAGATCAGGAACAAGTCAAAGATGTCCACTCTCTCCTCTCTTATTCAATAATATTGTGATTAAGTCCTAGCCAGAGCAATAAGACAAGAGAAAGAAATCAAAGGGATACAGATAGGCAAGAAGAGGTCAAATTATCCTTATTTGTGAACAACATGATCCTTTACCTAAAGGGCCCCAAAAACTCTCCTAGAAAACTCCTAGACCTAATTAACTCCTTTATCAAAGTAGTAGGATACAAAATCAACACTCCAAAATCAGTAGCCTTCCTTTACACCAATTGTCAACAGGAAGAGAATGAAATTAAGGCAACAATCCTTTTCACAATAGCTCACCAAAAAGTTAAGTATTCATGAATCAATCTAATCAAAGACTCTAAAGATCTGTATAAGGAAAACTTCAAAACATTAAAGAAAGAAATCACAGAGGATGGTAGAAGATGGAAGGACCTCCTCTGATTATGGATTGGGAGACTCAATATTGTAAAAATGGCTATACTACCAAAAGCAATTTATAGATTTAATGTGATTTCCATTAAAATCCCAATACAGATTTTGCAGAAATAGAAAAAAATCCAAAAATTCATATGGAAACACAAAAGACCACACATAGCTAAAACAATCTTATGCTGCAAAACTAATGCAGGTGGGATCACAATACCTGACTTCAAACTATACTACAGGATACAGTGACAAAAACAACTTGGTACTGGTACAAAAACAGGCTTGAAGACCATTGGAACAGAACTGAAGATTCAGAGATACACACACCCAACTACAGCCACCGATCTTTGACAAAGGGGCTAAGAACGCACAATGGAGAAAAGATAGCCTCCTCAACAAATGGTGCTAAGAAAATTGGATATCCATCTGCCAAAAAATGAAAATAGACCCGTATCTCTCAATTTGCATGAGAGTCAACTCAAACTGGATGGGACCTCAATATAAAACCAGAAACCTTAAAACTACTCCAAGACAAGATAGGAAACATGCTCCAACACAAAGGCATAGTAAAGTATTTCCTTAACAAGACTCCAGTCCCTCAGGAAATGACACCAAGAACTGACAGATGGAATTACATGAAATTTAAAAACTTCTGTACAGCAAAGGAAACAATCAATAGAGTTAAGGAAGAGCTCACTGAATGGGAGAAAATCTTCACATCCTACGCATCCAACAGAGGACTAATTTCTAGGATTTACAAAGAACTCAAGTAAGCAAATCCCAAGACAAGAAATAAGCCAATACACCAGTGGGCAAAGGAAATGAATGGATAGTTCTCAAATGAAAAAGTTTGTAGGCCTAAAAAACACATGAAATATTGCTCAATATCCCTAGCCATTAGGTAAATGCAAATCAAAACAACTCTGAGTCACCACCTAACTCCAGTTAAGAATGGCCAAGATTGAGCGGGGCATGGTGGCACACGCCTGTAATCCCAGCAACTTGGGAGACACAGGCAGGAGGATCACAAGTTTGACCAGAGGTAGTCTGAGTAATTTAGTGAGACCCTGTGTCAAAAAAGTAAAAAAATGGGCTGTAGGCGCAACTCAGTGGTACAGCACTTACAAAGCTTGCAAGTGCCAGACCCTGGGTTCAACCCCCAGTACCGCAAAAAAAAAAAAAAAAGTCCAAGATCAACAAAACAAATAATAACGAATGCTAGCAAGGACTTAGAGAAAAAGGAACCTTTTACACTGATGGTGGGACTATAAGTTAATTTGACCACTTTGGAAATGAATATGGAGATACCTCAGAAAACTTAAAACAGAACTACCATATGACCCAGTTATACCATTCCTGGGAATATACCCAAAGAGAAACAAGTCATCATACCACAGACACACCTGCATCTCCACATTTATTGCAGCACTCTTCACAATTGCAAGGATATGGAACCAACCAAGATGTCCATCAACAGAAGAATGGATTTAAAAAATAGTGGTACATACACACAATGAAATATTACTCAGCAATAAAAAAGAATGAAATGTCATTTACAGCAAAATGGATGGAACTAGAGAATATCATCTTAAGTGAAAGAACACAGGCTCAAAAACAGTCTATGTTCTCACTCATATGTGGGAGCTGCATCTTACTTAAAGGAAGAAAAAACTATACATAAGTAGGTACATAAAAATATACAATTAAACTTAGCAAAAAGGGAAAATATAAAGAGTAGAAAAAAGGAGGGCAGGGACTAGCAAAGGGGAGCAAAGGCTATACAAGGTAGTGGGAAGGGGAGGAGAAACAATGTAATACGATAAAGGGGGAGAGAATAATCTCAATGTAAATGATGCAATTTTTTTGTGTGTGTGTGTGTGTGTGTGTGTGTGTGTGTGTGTGTGTGTGTGTGTGTGTGGTACTGGGGGTTGATCTCAGGGCCTCAAGCCTGCATGCTTTGCAAGTGCTGCACCCCCAGCCCTTTTGTTTTTTTTCCTTACTTTCTGAGACAGGGTCTCGCTAAGTTACACAGACTCCCTCTGGTCTCGAACTTGCGATCCTCCTGGCTCCGCCTCCCAAACCGCTGGGATTACAGGTGTGCGCCACCACGCCCAGCTTGTAAATGATGCAATTTCATGAGTACATGGGAATAATACAGGAATATAACCCATACATGCATAAAAGTTTTACTACATATTAGTCAAAAGTTTCCATCAACTTTGTAAGTTGATGAAAGTGTAACCAAAAGTTACATACTAGTTGCACAACGGAAAAATCAAATGCTGTACTACTCTGTACTTCATCAATTTTTAACAATAAAGGAAAAAAAAAGAAAAAAGAAGACAAGGGAGGGGAGAGGCGGGGAGAAGAGGAGAAAGGAAGGCAAGAAGAAAGAAATCACTTATTCCTCCTCACTTTCTCCATTTTGTCAAAAATTATCTGTTATTCCAGTTACACAAAGTAAAAATCTTGTAATACCCTTGATTCCTCTCATTCCCTCATTTTACTTTCCAATCCACTGGCAAATCTTGTCAGCTTTTCCTTAAACAAAGCGAAGCAAAACAAAACAAAACAAAACAAAAATAAGCTGTGTATGGTGGCTCATGCCTGTAATTCTAGTGACTTGGGAGGCAGAAGTAGGGGGATCACAGGTTTCAGGCCAGAGGCAACCAGCATAACTTAGACTATCTAAAGATTAAAAAGAAGAAAATTTAAAAGGGGTTGAGGGTGCAACCCAGTGGTAGAGGACTTGCAAAGTATATGTGAGACCCTGGGTTAAACCCACAAGTAACACACACAAAACTTTTTTAAAAAGATGACTCTCATTACTATACTGAGAATGAATTGTATGAAGGCAGGAAGTAAAATCAGTTTAGTTAGATGGGAAGCTCTTTCAGTAATCCATGCAAGAGATAATAATGGCTTGGAATAGAATGGTGGGGGAAATATATGTATGTATGTGTGTATATATATGTTGTTAGATATATACATATAGATATGTATATACACATGTATATATGTATATATACATATACATATATGTACGTGTGTGTGTGTGTGTGTGTGTGTGTGTGTGTGTGTATCCCTCATAGGGTTTTCAATGGATGTTTTGAGATTGCTTCAGGAGTGGATTGCCACATCCTTGTCCTGTTTTTGCAGTACTGGGGATTGAACTGAGGCCCTCAGCACAGAGCAGTAGTCTACCAACTGACCCTAACCTCAATATGTGTGTGTGTGTGTGTGTGTGTGTATGTGCATGCACACACACATACATACACACACACATGAGTCACTGTGAGGTGAACCCAACTCAATGGCACCTAACAGCATATATATATACACATACATACATATATTTCCCCCACCATTCTATTCCAAGCCATTATTATCTCTTGCATAGATTACTGAAAGAGCTTCTCATCTAACTAAACTGATTTTACTTCCTGCCTTCATACAATTCATTCACAGTGTAGTAATGAGAGTCATCTTTTTTTAAAAGTCAGTCAGAGAATGTTAAGGTTCTCTCTCTGCTCAAAACTTATTGGTTGTTTCCCATCACATCTTGAATAAATTCAAGTCTTTGCCATGGTGTACTTAACTCTAGATAATCTTACCTTCCCTATTTCTTGATGGTATGTCCTACTACAATAAAAGTTCTAATAAAGAACACTGTTACTGCTAACAATTATTTGTTGGATAGTTCCATCCTCGGTCACATGCTAAGGATGGCAAAGTAATAAGCTAAAAAGCATGATGACTTCCTTGTATCTCCAGATTAATTATATGAAAAAAGTTAAGTCCCTTATTTAATAACTTCTCACATTTGTTACACACGAAAATAATCCTGACACAGTGAGATACTGAGAAGATGAGGCTGTGAGTAATTACTCCCTGATTTACCTCTTTTGTATACAGGATTGCCTCACAAGATTGTCAGACTGTCAGAATGGAAAACCTCAAAATTCACAGAACTTTGGGTAATGTACTCAGATGCATTTGACCTCAACAGCAGAAAATTTCTGGCACTAAATTAAGTGCTGCTCTGGTTCCACCTAACAAAACTTAAAAGCAAGTCATGAAGGATGAAGTAACTTAACTGCATTCTAAAATGAAAATATTTTATAGGAATACAAAAATATTCAATGCTCACCAAGGTAAAATTCATAAATAACTAAATAAAAAGTATCAAGTTCAAAGAGAAGCAGGAAAATGAGAACCAATCAACCAATACAAAGAGACCCAGAAATGACAAAAATGGCAGAATTAGTTCACAATGTCATTAGTGGAGTTGTCATAGATATATTCCGTATGTTCATAGAGGTAGAGGAGAGATGATAAATGGCTTGGGAGATAGTTTATGGAGTTTTTACAGATGAAAAATATGTCTAAAATGAAAAATATATTGGATGGGGTAACAGCAGTAAATCAGACACTGAAGGGAAAAAGATAAAAACATAACAATAAAAATGATTTTTGACATGAAATAGAAAACTCAAAGTGAACAAAGCATCCATCTTGGAGTCTTAGAGCATCAGTGCTCTAAGACAACTTGAAGCAGACTAATATACATGTAACTAAAATCCCTAAATGAGAGCGAGGCAAGACGGAAAGTATATTTGGCACTGAAGCCATGTCAAAATTGTTCCAAATTTGATGAAAACTATAATCTGCCAATCCAAATGCCTCAATTAACTTCAAACACAGAAAACATGAAGAATTCTTTACCAAAGTACATTACAATCAAACTGCTTATAATCATATTATATACTCAGGAACAATAACCAGGATGACAATGTATGCTAGGAAACAGGGCAACATTTTTTTTATTAGAAATTTTTAATGTACATCTTAATGTGATTCATTTTGACATGCTTTTCATTGTGACATTTCCATATATGCATTTTGATAAACATTATTCATATAGGTTACCCCTTACCCTCCCCTATGTTTCCCCCCTCCCACCCTTCCCATCTAAGTTTCCCATCTAAGTCTTCCCTATCTTTTACTTAGTAGTATTTTTCTATATGTCCTGGGGTTCCAGTTCTGTTTAAGATAGAAACTTTTCCTGTAGTGGGCAACATCTTTAAAGTACTGAAAGAAAAAAAATCTCCCAACCTAGAATTCTAGACCCTGGAAATATATCTTCCAAAAATAAGAGAGAAATATCTTTTTAAAATAAAGAAAAAATAAAGACTTTTCAAGATTAAAACAAAACAAACAAGCAAACCTGAAGGAACTGATAACCAGCAGAGCTGCACCAAATAACCAGAAAATCTAAACAGAGTCATTCAGACAAAAGGAGAATTATATTAGATGTAAATCTGACACAGCACAAAGAAATGAAGAGCATAAGAAATAGGAAATATGTAGATATAAACAAGACAAATTTTTTCTTATCCTAATTATTTCTTTAAAATACAATTATATTATGAAGTTTAACACAAACACAGAAATGGAAAGCATCACAACTATAAACTAAGGTCAGAAAGGAGAAGAGGATGGAAGTATAGTGTTGTAAATTTTTTTATATTCTACATGAAATGATGTATATTACTTGGCAGACTACTAAGATCATTTTAAGATATATAAACCATAAACTATAAACCACTGAAAAAAGTTTTAAGATGTTACAGCTAGGTAGCCAACAACCATAATGAAAATATGCAGTAATAAAGAATCTTTAGGCCGGGCGTGGTAGTGCATGCCTATAATCCCAGTGGCTTGGGAGGCCGCAGCAGGAGGATCGCAAGTTCGAGACCAGAGGTAGTCTGCATAACCTAGGGAGATCCTGTCTCAAAAAGTAAAAAAATAGGCTGGGGGCGCAGTTCAGTGGTCTAGCACTTGCAGAGCATGCAAGCACAAGGCCCTGGGTTCAACCCCCAGTACCACGGGGGTTGGGGGGGAAGAATCCTTTAGTTCAGAACAACTCAGAAAAAGAAAAATAAACAAACAATAGTATAAATAAAAAACAGGAAAATGCTAGATTGAATCTCAACTATACTGACAATCTTATATATCAAGGGTGTAAACTTTAGAATTTAAAGACAGAGGTCATTTTTTTTTTTAAAGGAGGAATCAAGTGTTTGCTGGTAACAAGAATTCAATTCAAATATATGGTGAACATTGGTTAAAAGTAAACTGAAGGAAAAACACAACAGAAATCAAAATACTACTACAATGGCTATATAAATGCCAGACAAGTAGAGCTTAGAGCAAAGAACATTCCAGGAATAGACAAGGTCAGCTCTTTTCCCTGTGGTTTATTTGTTCATTTTTTTTTTTCATTTTTTAAGACAGAATCTCATTACTGGCCTTGAACTCACAGTCCTCTTGCCTTAGCCTCCCCAGTGCTTGGGGTTACAGGTGTGCACCACCAGGACAGGCCAAGGTAGGTCATCTCTATACTACTAATGAGTTAATTTATCAAAAGAATATGACAACCCTAGGCGTTTGTGAACTAGAGAGAGCTTCCAGAGACGTGAATCAAATTTAAGAGGCATGGTGAAATAACAGACATCAGAACACAAATAAATGTGACAGAGTACAGAATATTAGAGACAATTATTAGCATAACTAAGAGTTGGTTCATTCAGAAGATCAATGAAACAGATACATCACTATCCAGAATGAGTGGTAAGGAAACAAAACAAACAAACAAACAGAAAAAAACCCAAACAAACCCAGGGGTGTGTGTGCAACCTCAGTAGTTCTTTATCTATTAAAGAAACCTAATCTGTAATTAAAAATCTTCCCACAAAGAAAAGTCCAGGCCAATATGATGTCACTGTGCATTCCACCACAAAATTAAAGAAGATATAATACCAATTTTACATAATAGTTGCCAGGAAACCAAAGAGAAAATACTTCCTAATTCTTTCTTGCAGGTCAGCATTACTCTGACCCTAAAACAAAAGACATAACCAAAAAAATTGATATTCCTTACTATCTGAACTGCAAAATTTCATAACTAAATTTTAGCAAACTGAATCTAACATTATGTAAGATGATAATGTATCATGGCCAAGCTCAGTTTATTCCACAAATGCAGGATTGTTTTACATTGAAGAATCAATGTAAGCCAAACGTGGTGGCACACACCTGTAACCCTGGCAACTCTGAAGGCAGAGGCTGACAGGTTTGAAGCCAGAGGAAGCCTGCATAATTTAGCAAGACCTTGTCTCAAGATAAAAATAATAATAATAAAAATGGACTGGGAGTGCAGCTTAGTGGTGAACATTTGCAAAGTATGTGCAAGGCCCAGGGTTTAATACCTCAGCACCAGGGAAAAAAAGGAAGAAAAAGAAAAGAGAAATCAATGTAATTTATCACTAGAAAACACAAAACAAACCAATTCACCCCCCAAAAAAACCCACACAATCATATCAATAGAGAAAATGCATTTCACAAAAATCAAACATCCAATAGTTCGGCATGGTGTTATAAAACCATAATTCCAGTACTCAGGGAGTTGAAGCAGGAGAATTTCACGTTTGAGGCCTGGGCTCCACAGTGAGTTCCAGGTCAGCCTGGGTTATACAGTGAGTCCCTATTGAGAAAAAAAAAAAAAGAAAAGAAAAGAAGAAAAAAACAAAGAGGAAGGAAGAAGGAAGGAAAGAAGGAAGGGAGCGAGTGAAAAGAAAGAAAGAAAGAAAGAGAGAGAGAGAAAGAAAGAGAGGGAGGGAGGGAGAAAGAAAGAGAGAGAGAGAGAGAGAGAGAGGAAGGAAGGAAGGGATGAAGAAAGGGGAAGGGAAGGGAGGGGAGAGGAGGGGAGGAGAGGGGAGGGAGGGAAGGAGAAAGGGAAGGAAGGAGAGAGAAAAAGAGAAAGAAAAAAGAAAGAGAAATAAAAGAAAAAGAAAAACAGAAAGAAAAAGAAAAACAGAAAGAAAAAAGAAAAGAGAGAGCCATTCCTATTTTAAACAACAATTCTTAACAAAGAAAGAAAGAACCTCTTAGGATAAAAAACAATGCAAATGATAAAGGTGCCAAAACAATTCAATGAGGAAAGAACAGTCTTTTCAACAAATGGCGCTAGGATCATTAGATAGCCACATGAAAAATAATGAAGTTGAACCCCTACCCTTATCTCAAACAAAAATTAACTCAAAAACGCATAAAAGACCTAAGTTTATAGGTAAAGCTGGAAAACTCAGAAGAAAATATAAAGATAAACCTCTGTGACCTTAGGCTAAGCAATGATTTCTTAGATATGACACCAAAAGGACAAATAACAAAAGAAAATATAGACAAATTGTTATTAGGTGCTGTAGAGCTGTGTACACCTCAAGTCTTCTACAACAGCTTTTCCCAAGGCAATGCATCTTATGATTTCTGGACTGCTGCATACATGGGTATTGATTTTAGAAACAATTAAAGCAAAATCTTGACAACCTCAATCTCTTCTCCATTTATCATGAAGCTAAAGACAGAGGTCATTATGTATTTTTTTTTTTTTTAAAGGAGGAATCAAGTGTTTGCTGGTAACAAGCATTCACTTCAAATATATGGTGAACATTGGTTAAAAATAAACTGAAGAAAAAAGACAACAGAAATCAAAATAATACTACAATGGCTATAATACTACAATGGCTGCTGAGGGCTGGAGATGAGAGGGATGTTACTGACTCAGTTGTAAGGATTTTTGGTTTCTTTTCTTTTCTTTTTCCAGTACTGAGGGGTTGAACCCACGGCCTCACGCTTGTATGTTTTGCAAGTGCTGTACCACTGAGCTGTATCCTCTGCCCCTTTTTTTACTTTTTATTTTGAGACAAGGTCTCACTAAATTACAAAGACTACCTCTGGTCTCGAACTTATGATCCTTCTGCCTCTGCCTCCTGAGTTGCTGGGATTATAGGCATGAGCCACCATGCCCGGTTGGATTTTTGTTTTCTTGGTTACGTCACAATCCTTACTGAAGGCTGTGTTCTATGACCTTCATCAGTAAATATTTCAAATCCTCTTCACTTTCAGTAAGCATAGTTGTGCCATATGCATAACGTAGGTTGTTAATGAGTCTTCCTCCAATCCTGATGCCACATTCTTCAGAAAGTCCAGATTTTTGGATTATTTGCTCAGCACAGAGAATGAAGAGGGACAGTGAAAGGATACAGCCCTGATGCACACTTTTCTTGACTTTAAACCAGGCAGTGTTTCCTTGTTCTGTTCAAATGACTGCATCCTGGTCCATGTACAGATTCCTCATGAGTACTATTAAGTACTCTGCTATTCCCATCCTTCACAATGTAATCCATAATTTGTTGTAATCCACACAGTCAAATGCCTTTGCATAGTCAATAAAACATAGATAGACATCCTCTGGTATTCTCTGCTTTCAGCTAATATCCATCTGACATCATCAATGATGTCCCTGGTTCCATGTCCTCTTCTGAATCTGGCTTGATTTTCTGTTCCCTGTTAATATACTGTTGCAGTCACTTGTGAATGATCTTTAGCAAAATTTTACTTGCGTTGTTGTAGTTGTCGTTGTTAGGTGCTGTCAAGTCGGTGTCCGACTCATAGTGATCCTACATACAACAGGCGAAAACAGTATTGTTCGTGCTTCTCTGCTATTCTTAGGGTTTTCAATGGCTGATTGTTTTTTGGGAGTGGGTTGCCGGGTCTTACTCCCAAGCCTACAGCACCTGGTGTTCCCAGGTGGTCTCCCATCCAAGAACTAAATAGGCCCAACCATGCTTAACTTCCGAGATCTGATGGGATCGGATGCCACAGTGGTACGGCTGCAGCCTTTACTTGCATTGAGATACTAATAATACTGTTTGGTAACTTCTGCATTCCATTGGATCCCCTTTCTTGAGAATAGGCACAAATATGGATCTCTTTCAGTCAGTTGGCCAGGTAACTTTTTCCAAATCTCTTGGCATAAGCAAGTGAGCATCTCCAGTGCTGCATCTGTTTGTTGAAACATCTCAATTGGTATTCCATCAATTCCTGGAGCCTTGTGTTTTGAAAATTCCTTCAAGATAGCTTCCACTTCTTCCTTCAGTACCACTTGTTCCTCATCATATGCAACCTCTTAAAACGGTTGGTCATCCACCAATTCTTTTTGGTACAACTCTGTGTATTCCTTCTATCTTGTTGTTGTTGCTGTTATTCTTGTTGTTAGGTGTTGTTCTTGTTGTTAGGTGACCCTTGTAGTGTTTTCAATGGGTGACTGTTTCAGGATTGCTTGGGGAATGGATTGCCATGTCCTCCCATCCATCTTCTTAGATCTCATCAAATAACGACCTTTGTGCTTCAAAGTACACCATCAAGAAAGTAAAAAGAAAATTCACAGAATGAAAATACAACACTTTGCAAAGCATATACTTCCTAAGGGACTTAACTTTTACAACTCAATAACAGAACGCATTGTTTAAATATGTAAAAGTTATGACAGGATTTCTCCAAAACAGACATACATATTGTGAATAAGTACATGGCAACGTATTCAACATTATTAATTACCAGTGAAACGCAAACCAAGAACAAAATGAGATACCACTTCATATGTAATAGGATAGCTATAATCAACAATAGATAATAACAAGTGTTGACAAGGATGTATAAAAACTAGGATCCTCATATATTGTTGGTAGAAACATAAAATGGTGCAGCCAGTTTGGCAAACTGTCTGGCAGTTTGTCAAAAGTTAAGCACAGAGTTACCATATGATCCAGCAATTCTACCACCCCCCAAATTAATAATATACGCCCATACAAAAGTTGTCTTAAAATGTTTGTAGCAGTCAGGGAGTGGTGGCTCATACTGTAATCCCAGTGAGTTGGGGGGTGGAGGCAGGAGGATTGCACATTCGAGGCCAAAGGCATACTTTAGTGAAAACTTGTCTTAATTTTTAAAAAAATTAAAAAGTGACTGGAGGTGCAGTTCAGTGGCAGAGCATCTTCAAAGCATGTGCAAGGCCCCAGGTTCAACCCCCTAGTACAGCAAACAAAAAAAAAGTTCATAGCAGCACTTTCCATGTTAACCAAAAAGTACAACAACCTGAATGTCCCTCAACTAATTAATGAATAACCAAATGCGTACATCAAAAAAATGGAATATTACTCTACTATAAAAAGGAAGTACTGATAAATTAGACAACATGAATAAACTTTGAAAACACTGCTACATGAAAGAAGTCATTTACAAATGACCACATAACTGTATGACCATATGAAATGTCCAGAATAGGAAAACTACAGAGCAAGAAACTAGGCTAGTGGTTGCTGAGGGCTGAGGAGATGAGAGGGTTGGAAGGTGATGATTACAAAGTACAAAGTATCTTTCTGGTGTGATGAGATGTCAGAAAATTGAATTTTTTTAATGTCACTTAAAATACCATCAAAAATTAGGAAACAAAGACAAGTCTGACTAAGAACTTGCAAGATCCATAACTAAAAAGCTAAAAATTCCTTAGAGAAATTAAAGATGACCTATACATTGAAAGAAATATCATACTCACAGCCTACAAGATAGTATTTTTATAATGTCAATTCACTCGAAATTGATAAACAGATTCACTGAAATCTCAACAACTACCCTGACTAGCTATTGTAAAAACTACAAAGCTACAAAGCTGGCTGGGCGCAGTGGAGGCAGGAGGATCACAAGTTTGAGGCCAGAGGCAGCCTGAATAACTTAGAGAGACCCTGCCTCAAAATAAACAACAAGAAAAGGGACTAGGGGCACAGGTCACTGGTAAAGCACTTGCAAATTATGCACAAGGCCTCAGGTTCAGCCCTTGAGTACTGCAAAAACAAAAACAAAAACAAAAACAACACCACACACACACACACACACACACACACACACACACACACACGCCTGAAAAGCCAAATGTAATATTTATATGGAAATTCAAAGGGTCTAGAAATTCTAAAACCACTTTGAAAATGAAGAACGCTAGAGAACTTAGATTATCTCTAACTTCAAGACTCACTGTTGTTGTTGTTAGGTGCCATCGAGTCAGTATCTGACTCATAGCGACCCTCATAGGGTTTTCACTGGCTGATTGTTTCGGGATTGCCTTGGGAGTGGATTGCCAGGTCCTTCTCCCATTTTTGTGGTGCTGGGAATTGAACTCAGGACCTCAGAGACTGCAGCGCAGCACTCTACCAACTGAACCAAATCCCAGCCCCTCAAGACTCATTATAAAGCTATAATCAAGACAATGTGATACTAACATAAAGATAAATGGTCAATGGAACAACACAGATCATCTAAAATGGAACAGTATAGATCATAAGACACAAGTTTTTAAAAGGTGCTAGGGTTATTCATTAGGGAAAGGGTTAATTTTTTTATATATGGTGGTATACCTCAGCGTTTACCTCAAAACATAAAAATTAACTCCAAATGGATCATAAACCTGAATATAAGAGCTAGTACCATGAAACTTCTAGGGAAAAGAAATCTTAGTAATCTTGAGTTTAGCAAAAATTTCTTTTCCTTAATAGTGTCTTTTGAATAATGAAAGTACCACTCCTTTAAAAACAACCACAACTGAAGGCCTAAGCATGTGGCTGAGTGGTAGAGGGCTCTGTTTGCAAGAGGGGCTGAGTTCTATCCCCAGCCCCCATAGAAGGAAGGTAAAGAAAAAGGAAACCAAAAAAAGAAGAAAAGTGCACTGAACATCCTCAAAATTAAAATTTTGCTCTTCAAAAGACATCAGTAAGGGACCAGCCATAGTGTCGCACACCTGTAATCCCAGTGACTCAGGAACCAGAAGCAAGACTGTAGATTCAAGGCCAGAACCAGCTTGTGCAAATTAGACACTATCTCAAAAAATAAAAAAAGAGGCTAGGGGTACAGCTCAGGGGTAGAGCGCTTGCTTCAGTGGTGGAGTGCATGCACAAAGCCCTAGGTTCAATCCCCAGTACTGAGGGGGAAAAAAAAGAAGAAAGAAAAGCAGTGTAACTGGAAATATAAATTAAAACCATAAGATTTCAAAAGACTGACTATAGAAAGTGTTGGCAACTAAATGCTTGTACTGCTGTTGAGACTGTCAATGGTACAATCAGTTTGGAAAACAGTTTTGCAGTTTCTTTCAGAACTAAACATACTCTTGGTATTCAATTCAGCAATCATGTTCCTGAGTATTTACCCAAATGAGTTGAAAACTTAACATGCACGCAAAAGCTTGCACACAAGTATTCAAAGTTGCCAAAACTTGGAAGCAACCAAGATGCCCTTCAGTAGGTGAATGGATAAATAAAACTATGGCACATCATACAATGGAACATCATTTGGGAAATAAAAAGAAATGAATTATCATGCCATGAAAAGACATGGAGGAATATTTAATGCATACTGACAAGTGAAAAAAGTTTCCTGGAATGATTAAAGGAAACAAAACTTTCCTAGATGCAATAAATGTGGTTAAGTTTCAATAACTTAATAGCCATGCTTCATCTGTAATCTCAAATTGGCTGAATGATCACACTCATATAAAGTGACAGTCATTTGTAAACAGGTCTGCACATTCTCAGCAAGGCAGAGAAAAATCTAATTTTCATCTAATGGTCCCTGTGGTCCTGATAATCACCACAGGCAGAATATATTTGCCTCCTTTGTCTCATCAAGTTTATAAAAGATTTTTTAGTTAATGTTTTATTGTTTCTTGAACTGACATTTCAAAAGAATATGTAGTTTTACTGACAAATCAAATTTGAGTGTTTGCATTACATTTCCTTAGGAAGCAGAAGATTGTCACAGAACATTTTAGAGGGGTTCAAAACACCCACGTGAGACTCTGGACTATTACAAACCTCTGTTTGCAAATGAAATGAGGATAGAAGAGATTATATCCAAGGTTTGCTTTCAGTGCTAAATAACACACGTGTGCGCGCAGGCACACATTCACACAACACAAATACTTGACAGGATTTGTACTTAATAATTGTCAGTTCCCCTTCTCTTCCTCTAATAGTTCATATTTAAAGTTCTCATATTAAACTCTAACAAATTCTAATTTTTTTCCTTGGATATTACACAGAAAAAAATTTTTAATTTGTAAAACTTCTTCTTACTCATCCACATTTTCTCTCTTATTGGGTCAAGATCGCTATAAAAACAAAGACAGCAAACCCAATGGTTAAGAGCTTAGACTACGAAGACAAATGGCTTGGTTTGAAATCTGCATCTGTCCCTTACTATGTGCTTGTGACCTTAGGCAAATGACTTAATCTCTTTTTGCTTAGTTTTCTTAACTGTAATATGGATATGTGTGGTATAATACCATCTCTAGATAGCTATGGGAATTAAGTTAATGTTGGTAAAGTGCATAGAAAAAGCCTGGTATATAGTAGTAATTATGCGTTTGTTAAGTAAAATTACGTTGATACACTGTTCCAGTTTGAATGTGTTCTCAAAAAAGCATGTATTAAAAACTTAATCCCAATGCAACAATGTCAATAGGTGCAACCCTAGAGAGGTGATCAGGTCAAATTAATGCCAATAATAAAAGGGCTTGATTCTATAAATTCAATTGCTTTCTCTGTCAGCCCATGTAAGGTCTACCATATTATGATGCAGCAAGAAGACCCTCCCCAGATGCAACCCCTTGATCCTGGACTTCCCAACTTTTAAACTGTTAACAAATAAATCTCAGTCTGTAATACTCTGTTACAGAAGCATAAAACATACACTTAGGCATTCTTTCCCCTTTTAGTTCTTAAACCACATTGAGAATTCTATAGAAGTTAAGTGTCTACAAATCTTAATTTTTTTCCCTCTATTTTATGAGAGTATCTTAAAGTTGTTGTTGTTGTTGTTAGGTGCCATCGAGTCGGTATCCGACTCACAGCGACCCTCATAGGGTTTTCAATGGCTGACTGTTTCGGGATTGCCTTGGGAGTGGATTGCCAGGCCCTTCTCCCATTTTTGCGGTGCTGGGAATTGAATTTGGGTCCTCAGAGACTGCAGCACAGTGCTCTACCAACTGAGCTAAATCCCAGCCCATCTTAAAGAAGAGTAGCTCTTAAATCAGTACTCTAACAAGTTTAGGCTTTTTAAAAAACTCTCAAATCACTTTAGTCCGACATATAGGTACATGAACCCTGACTGTTGTTCCCATGTACTTCTATCAGACAGCAGAAAACAACTCATAACTGGTTTACCAAAAACACCATTCAATATTCACACAGACAATGATGACAATAATGGTCTTAGTATCTTTTTCCTCATCTGCAAAATGGGGACAGCAACTGTATCTACTTCACAAGATTATTATTAAGAACTAAAGGAAATATTATTTGTAAAGCATTTAAAATATTAGAGCAAGCCTATAATCACACTGACTTGAGAAGTAGATGTCAGAGGGAGGAGAGTTCAAGGCCAGAGGTAGCCTGAGCAATTTTATAAAACCTTGACTCAAAATAAAAATAAAAAAATGAAAGACGGGCTAGGGGTGCAGACCGGGGTAGAGCACATACAAAGTTGTGTGAGGGCCTGGTTTCCATTCCCAAGTACAAAAATAAACACATACATACATATACACATACTAGAGCATAATGAACATACACACAAACAACACTAACAATTAAGTTCAACATTTAAACCCAATGATGCTCAGAATCCACTCTTATACACTATTGTATTGCCTCTTGTTCATTTATTTGTTCCACCAATATTTAATGAATGCCTTTTGCCGTACAGAGGGGTATGCCACTGGAATCTCAGACACCAGCAGGGTCACCCATGGTGGGCAGATTTCAACTGAGCTTCCAGACTAAGACAGACAAGGAAGCTAGAAGACTGCAAGTTCAAGGCCACAGGCAGCCTGTCCAACTTATTAGGACTGTCAAGAAAGAAAGAAAGAAAGAAAGAAAGAAAGAAAGAAAGAAAGAAAGAAAGGAAGGAAGGAAGGAAAAAAGAAAAAAAGAAAGAAAGGGAGGGGGAGGAGGAAGGGGAGAGGGAGAGGGAAGAGAGAGCAAGTGAGCAAGGGAGGGGTTGGGGGTACAGTTCAATGGTAGAGCACTTGTCTAGCATAAAGAGGCCCTGAGTTCAACCCCTTAGTACTGCAAAAATGTTTAATATTTTTAAAAAAATTTAAGAACTGAGGGGAAAGTAATCATCAATCCAGAATTCATGAACTAAAATATTCAAGAACAAGAGCTAACAACTTCACACAAACAGAAAACATAAGGCCAAGCCAAGCACAGTGGTGAATGCCTGTAATCTCAGCACTCAGGAGACTTAGGCAGTAGGGGCTCAAGTTCAGGGCCAGCCTAGGCTACATAGAGAGACTCTTGTCATTTAAAAAACAAAACAAAACAAAACAACAACAACAACAAAAAAAACCCCACGAAACTTAGTTTAAGAAACTTCTAAAAGATAGACTTCAAAAGAAGGAAAATAGCTGGGCATGGTGGCACATACTTGTAATCCAAGCACTTGGGAGACTGACACAGGAGGATCTATGCAAATTTGAGGTCTGGGCTACATAGTGAGACCCTGTCTAAAAAAAAAAAAAGATGATGATGATGGAGAAGGAGAAGGAAGCGGAGGAGATAAGATTCCAGAAGAACAAAAGATGTCAAGAAATTGGCAAATGTGGTAAATTTAAGCACATATTAATTGTACAGAACATGAAAAAATGGGGAATTGACAGGAGCAAGATGGAATTACGGTACAGAACAACTGTAGCACATAAAATGCACTGTGTTATTCATCACAGTGGGCACTTAGTGTTTCCAGAAACCCCTTTCTGGAAACCTGTCCCTTCTACCACCCCCACCCCCACCACCCACTTGATGGCACAGTGTCAAATAAGTACAGTGTGGGCCCATACCTTTGGTCATAACTGATGGTCCAGAGGTGGACAACTGACAAACAAGATTAAAAATAAACAATCTCTAGAAATTACAAACAGATAACCCAAAGAAGCAAAATATAGGAGCCAATAGGTACTGAGGCTGTGCTATAAGGAGCTGTATGTGCCTTATTACTGTCTACTTTTATGCTGTCTGAAATGCTTCCTTTTTTCTACTTGTACGATCTGTCTTTTAAGATCCAGTTCAAGCCCTCCCTATCCTCTTCACCTGGGCAGTTTTCCATCTGTAATGATAATGGACAAGAATTATCATTTGTGAATGGCCTGTGTCTAGGCATTTCGCATACTGTCAGTTAACTCTAACTACACTGGAACAACAGCACTTACTATCTCTCTACCCATCATCTTTCTCAAAGGATATTATCTCTTAATAGCTTCCTAACTAACCCATATGTTTGCACGTGTTCTCTGAAGCAAAACTGCAATATCCTCAAATGTAGGAACTGCATATTATATTCTTATCTTCATGCATCTTCTCTCTTCTCTTAGCCTCTCCCTCTCATTCCAAAATGTACCCTTTCATTTCTCAATCTCTTCTCATTCCTCCGGCAATTACTACTGATAATAAAAGCTACTATTTGGAATGGCTTCCGTTCTGTTGACACTCTCCTAAGTGCTTTACAAGCATTTCACTTGTCTTCACAACAATCCTATGAGGTAGATGTTATCTCCCCACTTCACAGAAGGGAAACAGGCTGGGAGAGTTTAAGCAACTTGCTCTCTCAGATTACTATGAGCCAGATTTCTAAAATATTGTGGATTCTCACAACTTTAATGCTCCCTACTGTGGGGTTTGTCTGTCTTTTGGGGGGGGGGGGAATGGGACAGGGACTTAAACCCAGAGCCTCATACTGCATGTTAGGCGAGTGCTCTTACCACGGAGCTACACCCTCAACCCCTTTTTTATTTTTTATTTTGAGACCAGGTCTGGGAGGCTGCCTCTTGCCTGGAACTTGCAATCCTCCCGCCTCAGCCTTGCTGGTCAGGGGGATTATAAGAGTGTGCCACAACACCCAGCCTCCACTGTATCTTTTTCTCCCTTAACTGCTATGGCAGTTTGACCCTGTCAACCCAGTTATGTTCAAACTATATTTCCCAGAATCCTATTCCAGGTTGTTGTTAGGTGCCGTCGAATCATGTCCAACTCATAGCCACGCTACATACAACAGAACAAAACACTCCCTGACACTGTCCCATGCCCACTACTATGTCAGTGCTTTTCTGTATTCATAGGATTTTCAATGGCTGATTGTTTCGGGATTCTATCAGCAGTAGGCTCCGTCTCCCATTTTTGTGGTGCTGGGAATCAAACCCAGGGCCACAGAGACTGCAGAGCAGCACTCTACCAATTGAGCTAAGAATTGACCAAAAGAGCAAATTATTCTCTGAAGATCATGGTTAGACAGATGCAGAGTTTCAAGCAATTCCACATCCCTGCTCTTTGCATACAATGCTTCTTCCTGTCAACCCTACTTGCCAAACAGCCACCCCAGACACACCAATAAAAGCCTGACTGAGGACCACAGAAGGGGTGGCTGTGCAAAAGTGACAGCTCTCTACACTTCTCACAGCTCTACTGTGTGGTTTCACTCCAGCAGCTGGGCATACATGGCTCTCAGATTCACCTACTAACTCCAACTTGCCCACTGTCCCACTGCTTCAGCAAGGCTGATGAGTGGTTTTTCTGTGGTCTGTCCTGACTACAATTTCTGAGTTTCTCCCACAACTGTTTATGGTGGTACTCCTTTCCCGTATTTCTTATGCCATAACAGCATAGAAGCTTTGCTTCCTCAATGGAACTCTTAAATGATGCAAGTATTCAATACTTCTCCAAATCTACTGACGAAGAAATCTCTGCAACTTGCCCTTCTGAGATCTTCCTGTATGACCCAATCTAGGCCACTCAGTCCATTCCTCACCACCAATCAAACATTATCTTATCTGTTCCTCATTCCCCAACTTTGTCTCCAAGGAATCCATGTTTCCTTACTTCATTTACCCATTTGTAAACACCTAGATTTCATGGAGAAAATACTAGTTAGACTTGGTATCAGATTAACAAATGTCAATAAGAACAAGACTAGATAAGAACACTTAGGGATACTTCACTGCTTCAGTTAGAGACATGAAGATGGAAAAAGGAAGAATAAGGATACAGAACATTCTAAGAAAAATATTTGTTGATATAACGTTTATCTCAAAAGTTTTATCCACTGGAAGCAGTAAGAGTCACTTTTTTATGTCATAATTTTGGGCTTATCCAAGTATCTCTGTAACTATTTTTAAGTTTCTATTGGGGATAAAAGAAGACTGCATATATAATTTTTCCAATACTTTTTTTCTTTTCCAAAAAGATCTCCCATTTTTGGCTAAAGTACTTCCAAAAATGTATTTTCACTAGTCTTGATTCTCCATTCATAACATGAGAATAATTCAGTTCTCTGTTATTTTCTAGGGCTCAATGCTTACTTACTATCTTGGATTTGATTACTAAACTGTCCCACAGGTACTTCTGACTTCTATCTTAGTTAGCTCTCTCAACAAGTATTTATCAAGAGACTACACTATATATCAAGCACAGCTCAATGCAGTACATCTAGCTATAAAATACTATTAAGATATTTCATTCAGATCAATTAATCACATTAAACAGCTAGCTATTCTCCTTCTAAATGCTGTCCTGAAGCAAATTTTCCCCACAAGGCTGTAGGCTGTAACATTAGCAAGAAAATTTAAATCTCTTCTGCCTCTCTGCTATTTTCAATGAAGTTGTGGGTCTAACAGATCACAGGCTATAAAGGTCCTTAACAGACTGCCTAGGACAACCTCACTCTTACAAATTCAGAAACCTCTGGAAGTCAGGCCTGGGGTTGTAGCTCAGTGGTAAAGCACTTGTCTAGCATGTACAACAACCTGGGTTCCATCTCCAATGGAAGGGAGGGGGCAGGACTTGCAATCATTCTGTCACAGTCTATTTCAAAGTAATGGCACATTTAAGACCACATTTAGGTTCCCTACCTATCTAGCCTGTGACAGGAAGACAACTCAAAAATATTTTGTTCTTTTCTTTTAATGTAATAAGTAAATGAGATCAATGTCTTCTGATTCAATCTGAAGAGAGTTAGATTATTACCATGATTTACATGATAGCTTTAATGTATTTTCTAATCAGTTTAGACTGCTAAGTCTTTTTTTTTTCCCCAGTTGTGCTGGAAATAGAACCTAGAGCCTTGCGCACACTAGACAAACACTCTACCACTGACCTACAACCCCAGCCCAACTCCTTTCTAAAGTTAGTAATATCTTATTGTATTATGCAGAACATAACATGTAATAATTGCTATGTCAAACAGTTATTTACAAAATTTCTAGGGTGCTCAAACACTAAGGAAACAAAAGGCAGAAGACAGTTCAGCCTTAGTACTGTTAGAGACAATATGACATCTACTTTTAGAGATGATGTGACATTAACCCAACTGTGATCAGTATAGGTACACTCTAATGAGCTCACCCACCAAACCACTATATAGTCTTACCCTGGGATTTGAGAAAAAGGTAGATTACTTACACATTCTAAGATCATTCGATGTATATTAATCAGGACCACAAAATTTTATCCCAAAGTGACAAGACTATACAATATTGCCTCTGGGTTGGAAGGTTTACTCAAGGGATGTGCCTGATGGATTTCTTGCTTAGTTTTCCTGAAGAGAGTACCCTCCATCAACGAATACATACCGTAACAAAAAAAATAAACTTTTGTGGTTTTAAGACATTGAGATTTTGGAATTATTGTTCACAATCAATTTAGAATAAGAGAATCTAAAACTTAATAAAACTCACACTGAAAATGTCTAATGTTTATTCTATTCAAGAAATTGTATCATCAGTTTTCTAACTACCTACACTATGCCAAGTTATTTCTCCTAGAGTGAACATATTTCTCATATCATTTATTTAAAATAGGCCAATTTGTTCTCATCCTACTGAAAAGTGTACACAATATGAATAAGCATGTCATTTGGGCTTACTCAAGTACTGACCAGAACTCTAAGTAAGTATAAAAGATGAGAGATATGAATTAATATCTCAACCAGAGGGGTTTTTTAAAAACAATATTGGCCCACCCCAGAAAATTTCAATGCACACATTCCCATAGAGAATGCTGCAAATAATGAGAACATGTGGGCAATGTGGAAGCAGCAAGAGGGTTAGGAATCCTTGCCCTAACTGGAAGAACCATACAAAATCCCAATTCCACTATGTGACCCTGGGCAAGATCCTTCGCATCTCCATCCAAGCCTCAGTTTCATTACCTGTAAAATCAAGATAACATGACCTACCACAGTTACTGTGAATCTAAAAACTGTGGTGAGGGCTAGGGATGTACTAAGTGGTAGAGCACTCACCTAGCATATATGAGGCCCTGGATTTAAGGCACAACACATCAAAAAAAGAAAAAAAAAATCAAGTTAACTTTCTGGTACACAGGAGACACTCAAATATTACTTCTCCTTCCTCCCAAGATATAGTCTGAAATTTATAGAAAATTGTATGAAATCCTCAATGCCAGAAAACATGGCTTTATGAAACAGGAACAGAAAGCCAAAGAGATCAGGCTGAGATGCAAAACAAGAATGAGATTAAAAGCAAGGACATAGGCAAGATCAAGGACTGTCAAGATAATACATATTTAAATTCAAAATTAAAATATTTGTGAAATGAAAAAATGTTGACTGGTCTTGGAAGGTATAAAGAACAAAATTGTTGATGTGGTAAGGAGGTCTAACCTGAGAAGCTCTACTAGAATGTAATGTAAAATAACAAACAAGTGACAATAACAGTATAGATAAGGAGAATGGAGATCTAACCTAAAAACTATACACATCCCAAAGGAATCAAAACACAAAGAAAAAACACAGACATAAAAAAGAAACAAAAACTTGAAGGAGCTGAAACAAAACTGAGACAGTATGATTATGCAGCCTTGAATCTTTTGTTTAAGTATCTGTATAGCATATCTGTATACTCAGAGATACTAGAACGCAAGGAAGCAATATTTTCTGTTACCCAACATCTTTAACAAACAAATTTGGCAAATTTACCACACTCGCCATTCTCTCAATAAAACCTTCCTATAAATTATTCAGCATGCACCACTAGTTAAGGCTATTTTTAAATCAAACCACATTTTTGCTCCCATCAACTAAGTTATGATTATGTTCTCATAATAGTTACACAGTTAACTAAATATTACATAAACCAATGCAATTGTGAATGTGCAAAGAAAGGTTTCTATGAAAATGAAGTCAAATAATTAGACTCAGAGGCTAGTTACAAAAAAACTGAAATGTAAATCAATCAACTATAAAAGACTGGGGGAAAGTCATATAACTCTAGATGGATCATGTACTCAGACTGCTTTACATTTATGTTCTTTAAATCAAAATAAGATATGTAAGGTAAAAATATATCATTTTAACCTCTTTATATTAATTTTTATTAAGCTGAACATCACCAGTCCTAATCATATTAAATAACATAGCTTCTATGTACATCAAATTAGACACCATCTCTGTAGATTGTAGGAAATTTTTATAATAGCTGATTATGGTTTTTTAGACTCTTAAATGCTACACACTGTCCTGAACATATTATTCCATTTAAACCTCAGAATGAATTTATGAGTCAGGCACTCCTATCCCCATTTTGCCGATAAGAAAAGTGAAGCTTAGAGAGATTAAACAGTGGCACTGAGATTCACGTTCAGGTCTGATTCCCAAACTTACGCTCTAGATATTTAGTACCTTTATTTTCTTCTTTATCTTTTCTGTATTTTTAAATTATTTCAGTAAATACCATAAACTTAGCTAGTTAACCTGCAGAGTTTGTTAATTCAGTTCAACTGTTGCCTACTCTTCAAGGTCTTCTGAAGGTACACTCTCCACCCTAGTACATAGTACATACTCAGTAAATGATAAGACGTATTACTTTGAAAACCAAGTCCATTTTCTCATTGTCCTGATAAAGCAGAGGGTAACATGCTAATAGAAGATTCTGGAGCCAAACTGCCCGAATTCAAGTCCTAGCTCCACCACACACGAGATATATAAACATCAGCAAGTTTTTTACTGTGATTGAGCTTCAGTTCTCTCATGTGCAATAAGATATAATATTAATAACTAATTCTCTGGGTTGGTGTAGGGGTTAAATGAATTAAGTTCAAGCAGTACTTAAATCAGTGCCTTCAATGTAGAAAATTATGTGTAAGTTTTCTAAATGAAATAAAATAATTAGTAGCATGAGGGACAAAAAAGAAACAAGGAAATTCAGCCAGTAAATTCAGAAGAAACTTGTAAGTCATCCATTATTTTGGTATGCATCACTTTTTAAGTAATCTTACAATATTGTAAGAGGAAGTCCCTGCTATCTGCATTGTGCTAGGTGTTGGGGTATCAAAATCAACAAAACACTCTATCTTTGAATATCTAACTTCCTACTGGACATGGGCTGGGGTTTAGTTCAGTTGGTAGAGTGCTACACTGCACACTCTGAGGCCCTGGGTTTGATCCCCAGGACTGCAAACAATGGGCAAAGGATCTAGCAGCCCACTCCCAAAACAATCAGCATTGAAAACCCTATGAATAGCGGGCATGGCCCAGTGTCTGTGAGTGTTTTGTTCTACTGTACACAAACTCGCTGTGAGCTGGACCTGACTCAGCAACACCTAACAACAACTAGAGGACATATCTTTCTATGAGTTGGGAAGACAAGGAGTAAATACACACACACACACAGAGCAACAATCTTAAGAGTTAAGTAACAACAAAAGCAATGATACAATAGATATAAAGCAAATATGTGATTAACCACCACAAGTAACAGTCAATCAATGTTTCAAAGAAATCCAAGGAATATCCAAGACAAAAAGTAAAATAATACCAATATGATATGTCTCTTATAAATGTGTGTGTATGTGAGCCACATATACATAGTAGACTTCACACAACATTCTGAGAATAAAGAGAAAAGTTTTTATCTCCACATATGTGGATCATCTGGATTTACAAAAGATGTGTGTGGAAACTGTTTCACGAGTTAAATCACATTTTTAATGAAAAAATGTGTCACTTAAGAAAATCATATTATGAAATCACCTTTAAAAAACAGTCACCTACTAAATGTCAGTTAATTAATTAGTTGGGAAATAAATCCAATTTTATACTATATATATTTGATTTGCCTGCAGCCATACCACTGTGGCGGCCCATCAGATCTCAGAAGCTAAGCAGGGTCTGGCCTGGTTAGTACTTGGATGGGAGACCACCTGGAAATACCATGTGCTGCAGGCTTGGGACCCAGCAACCCACTCCCAAAAAACAATCAGCCACTGAAAACCCTATGAATAGCAGAGAAGCATGACAATAGTGTTTTGTCTGTTGTACATAGGGTCGCTATAAGTAGAACACCAACTTGGCCACACCTAACAACATTTGATTTACTTATATTAAGCGTAATAAAAATGAAGTCTAAAACAGGCGCGTTGGCACATGCCTATAATCCCAACGATTCAGGAGGCAGCCTGCACAATTTATGGAGACCCTGACTCAAAATAAAAAATAAAAAGTGGGCTGGGGGTGCAGCCTAGTGGTAAAACACTTGCAAAGTATACATGAGGCTGTGGGTTCAAGCCCCACGTACCACACACAAAAGTCTACCTCTAGATATAATTAACACACCTCATCAACAGAAATTCATTGGTTCATACTTTATTCATAAATAATTATTAATATGATCATTACATACAAACGAGAACATGGAGTAAAGTTTAAAACATAATTCTTTGGGGCGGGGAGTGGTATGCTAGGGATTAAACCCAGGGCACATGCCTTACCCCTGAGCTACAAATACCCCCAACCCAAAATTCATACATCTTTAAGACAGTGCTCCCACTATTACATCAGAAAATGGACATTTTCTCAAAATGTCGTTTAGTAAATCTACTCTTCCTTTATATTCTGGCCATTCTTGTACAACAAATATTGACTAAGAAAAATTTAAACATACTTCTTTTTTTTTAAGTACTGGGGAGTTGAACTTGGGGCCTCAGGCATGCTTTTTGCAAGCGCTCAACCACGCTCAACCACTGAGCCATACTCCTAGCGCTTTTTTTTTTTTTTTTCCACTTTCTATTTTGAGACAGAGTCTCACTATGTTATGAAGCCTCTGGCCTTGAACTTGCAATTCTCCTGCCTCTGCCTCCCGGGTCGCCGGAATTAAAGGTATGTGAGACAGAGTCTGGCTAAACATACTTCTTAATAGGAAAAGACAGGCATTGAACTTCCCAGTTTTCTCAAGCCAAGTTTCTTTTCAAGTTCATAACATGATATAGGGCTGGGATTTAGCTCAGTTGGTAGAGTGCTGTGCTGTAGGCTCTGAGGTCCTGAGTTCAATTCCCAGCACCACAAAAATGGAGAAGGACCTGGCAATCCACTCCCAAGGCAATCCCGAAATAGCCATTGAAAACCCTATGAGGGTCGCTATGAGTCAGATGCCGACTCGATGGCACCTAACAACAACAACAACATGATATATCTTGAATTCATCCTTAAAAATCTTTAAAACCCAAAAAATCAGATTCCAATTAATATAGATGCACAGGATATTTTACAACTTCTATAATTTTGTTTCCATCTGTAGACCAACAAAAGATTAACAATGAAATTCAAAAGTTAGCCTGACAAGGATCAGCAATAGATACTACAACTATTAGGTGAAAGATGACTGGAGAACAGGCTAACACCACTGTGCTGACTTATCACCGCCCAGATTACTTGTTAATTGCAGTGGGGAAAACAGACTTTACCTTACCTCTCCTCAACCAAGTAATCAAACACAGCATCAGAGCCCGTGATTGGATGACCATTTTATGATGTTATCATATTCAACCAAATTCACCAATATTTTTGACCAAGTGACAAATCAACCAACAATCAATCAAACCATCCACCTGTTAACTCTGTTATGTGACCTTTTCCCTACAAGCATTACAAAGACATTCAACTAAAAATTTTCTTCAACCTGATGATATACTAGTGAAATTATAAAATATTATATTTGAGCACCAATAGAATTCCCAAACATTAGCAACTGCATGAAGCTTCAATTACTCAAGGTAATTCATCAGGATTTTCTTTCATATGAAGCTCTGGCTCTACTTCTTCACTAACTCATAGTTAAAGAAATTGAGTACAGGACGATGCTAAAATGAGAATTTTGACTTAGTTTATAAACACTGATGAGCAGCACTATGCACAAATGAAAAAAATCACATCATCAAAACAGCTTTCTGCACTATTGTACCCATTAAATTTTGACATTAACCTCAGAAATATTGCGTAAGACAATGCAAAATTACTGTGTTGACATTGTCACATAATTCAGCAACAAATTTTGCAATAAGGAAATCTCAAGCAAATAACATGTGAGCTCCCAGAGTACATCAAGAACACACTGCAAAAGTAAAATTGTAACTTCTCAAGAAATACACAGCTTTGCCAAATATATTTCTTGTTTGTAACAGAAGAATTTTTTTCTATCCAGTCCTACTACATAAAAGGTAAAAGTGACTGGAGCCACTTTTTTTACAGGTAATGCTTTTGAAAATCAAGAAAACGATTGGGCAAGGCTGCAGCAAAACCCATCAGACAGCCTATGTCAGGGAAAAGTAAACTGCATCTACCTAGGTCTCACACTTATGTTTTGCAAGAAGGAGAAATCCAGTCCCACAGAAAGACATCTGCGTATCTGAATCAAGGCTTCCACAATTACTAGCTGCATGACCTTGGGCAAATGCCTTAATGTCTCTAAGTCTTTCCTCTGTAAAATGGGAAGGAAACGTATTCACCTCACTGGGTTTGGAAGATGAAACTACACAATGCACAACTACCAGGTGCAGACTAAACGCTCAATAAGTATCAGCTAAAAGCACCATAAAGGGAAACGACCCCAACCAACACATTTTCCACACTGTGACAATGCAAAGACAATCACGTTTTAGCTTACAGCATGTAACGTTTCTGCTTCACCCTTTAGGATCTGCTGCAATCTTCTTACCAAAATCCCCGCCGAATACGTGTCTCACAGTTACGCAGCGCAGCAGCAGACTTCGGCATTGACCTGGGATTCAGAACTGGACGCAGGGGGCCTGAAGGCAATCACCCAGAGAAATCCCCTTTCCGCTCCAGGACCGAGCCCAAGCTGCCGCCGGCCCCCTCCCCGTGCAGCGCCGGACTGCAGCCCCGCCACACACACGCACACACAGGCACGCACTTACCGGCCGTTCCGCAGGGACGCACAGAACCACAGGCCGAGGAGGGTCTGCTGCCGCCGCAGCAGCTGAGCTCGCCCCTCCGCCCCCGCGCGGCCTGTCACCGCGGCCCCGGTGGGAGAGCCTGCGGGTTCCCCGGGGCCGGAGGGGCGCGCTAGGAACCAGGCGCCGGCCGGAGGCCTTCACATGGAGCCAGGCCCGGCGGGGAGGCGGGCGCGCGGATCGCTGCGGCCTCTCGGTGCCCCTCGGTTACTTCTCACCGCTGCAGCCCCGAGGCCCGCGGGGAGCCGCGCAGGAAAGGAGGAAACTGCGGGCCTGTGACGCCAGAGGCCACAGGAGAGGCGGGAGCGGCGACTCCGCCGCCTGGGACTCGGAACGCCCGCGTCGTCCTTCTCGTCGCCGCGACCCCAGAACGCAGCGCCCAGCAGCCGCACTACCCTTGTCAGGCGCCGCGGCTGAGGGCAGCCCGGCCGCCACTACACGCCGGCCAGTGACGTCGGGCGTAATGAGGCGCACTTCATGGCCGCCTGCTCGTGCGCGCGCAGCCCTCCGCCCGCCGGGAGCGGAACCCGACGCGGGCGCGCGCCCGGTCGAGGGGAGCGTGTCGGCGCCTGCGCAGTGCCCCCTGCGCCCTCGCATGCGCAGGCCCGGTCCACCGGGCGGTGCGGAGTTCCCAGTCCTGGCTCGGCCCCCGCGAAGCCCCGCCCCTGGCTCGGTGCGGCGGGTGCGGGGTACCACTCGCACCCGGTTCCTCTGACGTCTGTGCGTGCGTCCAGAGCCCCGACGTCAGCTAGTGTCACCGGCTGCCTCGTGAGGCTGGGGCCGACTGAATGCGGGAGTAGTAGTCAAGCGAGGCGTAGAGGTGTCCGCGCATCAGATGTCAGAGTTCCTTGCTGGAGAACTGTAGACGTTAAGGGCTGCCGCCGAGTCTCAGACGACTCCCTGGGACCGCGCTTACCACCATTCTAGCGTGGTCCACAGGTATTACTGCTCAGTTTACCAGATGTGGAAACCTCCACCCAGAGATGAGCTGACACGCCGCCCCCAATCAGAAAAAGCTAGTGGCAGGCTCTGAAACCCGAATCGCAGAGTCTAAATCGCGTCGACCGCGGGATAAAATGCAGATTATTCGGGCTAGGCCAGCAGTCCTCCGGTGGTGTGACTAACCTGCATTCTGAGGTTTGTGCCCAACTCTGCTCTAGGAAACATCCTTCTTGCCCCATTGCTCCCCCTTTCCCCACATACCCCTTATAACGTCCTGCACCATCCTTCCCTGTACTTATGCTTGGTTTCTAGGTGTAGTCTGGATCTCACCCCCTTCTAGCTGCTGCCAATCCACATTTTCACTCTGGCCTTTGAAATGAGAGAGAGCAGCGCACACCAGACCCACAGGTAAGGAGCTCGCGCTGGGGACCCAAAACTCAAGGAACAAGTGAGGGGGCAGGGGTTAGGGGGGAGGGTGTTGTGTAATGTCAGAAGATCTGAGTCCACTTCCAGCAGTTTTTATCACAGATCCACTTTCAGAGGTATCAACGGCACAGAAACAAAGATGTGCACCTCAAATTACAGAGCTAAATAGGAAATCAGTTTGCTTCCACGTCTTTAAAACTTTTGAACTTACATACACATAAGATTTCTAGGACGTTCATTAGATTCTGCCTCAGAAAGGAGGATCTCCAAATTCGTTAGGATACCTTTTGGGGCTTTATAGTCTTGTTTTGGTTTGGTTTGGTTTGGTTTTTTGGCTGTGATACTGCACGTGGAGCCCATGACCTCACATGTGCTAAGCAAGTGCTCTACCACTCCACCACTGAGCTACACCCCTAGCTACCATAACATTTATGTCTTAAACTTCAGCTGGGTGCAGAGGCTCACACCTGTAATCCCAGCGACTCAGGAGGCAGAAGTAGGAAAGTGATAAGTTTGAGGCCAGAGGCAGCCTGCATAATTTAGCGAGACCCTGTCTCAAAATAAAAAATTTTAAAAAATTTAGAAGGGGGCTAGGAGTGCACCTCAATGGTAAAGTGCTTGCAAAGTATGTGCAAGGCCCAGGGTTCAACCCCCTAGTACCACAATAAATAAATAAAATAAAATAAAATAAATAAATCTTAATGTTCTTCCTTGTTCTCCATAGTTCCTAGTCTGACCACATAACATTCAATAAATATGTATTTGTTTGCAAAGTGATCTAAAGGTAGATTTTTCCTCTTACCTCTGCTCACTCGTCCACTCTTTTGCCTGGATTTCTTAGAAACATCTCACATGGAAGCCAGACATGGTTGCACATGCTTGTAATTCCAGCTCTTAGGAGGCTGAGGCAAGAGGATTGATGTGAGTTCAAGCCCATTTGGGCTACACAGCGAGACCCTGTCTCAAATAAGGGAACGAAAGGGAACAGAAGGGCTGGGCTCACATGTGTACTTATCTTAGCTATGCTTTTTCTTTCTTTCTTTCCTTTCTTTTTATATTGACTTTTCCTCCTGCATAGATATTAAATCTCTGACATTCTTGCCAATTTCTGTATATATAATTACAAATTAGTGATCTTGGGGTTTTAGTTCCTTGATGAAACCTTTATTCAGTGATTATTTTTTACCTTCCTACTGTGGCTTGGATTCCCATGATAAAGCGACATGGTCCCTACCTCCCAGGAACTCAGAATCTTTTTGTTTTGTTTTGTTTTGGTTTTGGTGGTAGTTAGGGGTTGAACCCAGGGCCTCACACGTGCTTTGCAAGTGTTCTACCACTGGACTACACCCCCAGCCCATTTTTTAAAATTTTATTTTGGGACAGGGTCTCACTGAGTTACACAGGCTGCCTCTGGCCTCAAACTTGTGATCCTCCTGCTTCCACCTCTTGAGTTGCTGGGATTACAGGTGTGTACCACCATGGCTAGAACTCAGAATCTTGTGGGGAGGAAAGACAGATATAAAAGATAACTGTAACACAGAATGACCAATGCTATAGCAAGGGTGTGTATCTAGTGCCACATGAGTAGAAAGGAAGATGTCACAGGTGTGGCTGGGGAAGAGAGGGACAATTTCAGAGAGGAGACATGGTATGTTAGTCTCCCACTGCTGGGGTCATATGGGTGCTGGGTAACACCCACCTATAATAATTCCAGCTACTCAGAAACCTGTGACAGAAGGGTCTCATCAAGTACAAGGTCAGCCTGTGTAAGAGAGATCCTGCCTCAAAAAGCAAAATAAAGTCGAAAAAACACAACAGCAACAAACTACCATAGACTTGATGATTTAAAATAACACTCATTGATTAGCTCACAGAGCCATTGGTGAGAAGTTTCCACAGGGACATGGCCACATCTCCTCAGGGTATCACAAACCTAAAACCAAGGTGTGAGCTGGACTGAGTTCTCGTCTGAAGACTCTAGGTAAGATTCTTTTCCAAGATCACTCTTGTTGACAAAATTCAGTTCCTTGTGATTGTAGGATTGAGGTCCCTATTACTTGGGTCTGCTTTTGGCTCCTATGTTGTTGTTATTGTTGTTAGGTGCCCTCGAGTCGAGTCCGACTCATAGCGACCCTATGTACAGCAGATCGAAACACTTGCCGATTCTGTGCCAGGCAAACTATCTTATTTATGTTTAAGCCCATTGTTGCAGACACTGTGTCAATCCATCTGATGGAGGGTTTTCCTCTTTTGCGTTGACCTGCCACTCTCCCAAACATGATGTCCTTCTCCAGGGATTGATCTCTCCTGACTACATGTCCGAAATACGTAAGACGCAGTCTAGCCATTCTTGCTTCCAAGGAGCACTCTGGTTGCACTGCTTCTAGGACAGATTTGTTGATTCTTTTGGCAGTCCATGGTATATTCAATAGACGTCTCCAGCACCATAATTCAAAAGCATCAATTCTTTTTCTGTCTCTCTTGTTCAATGTCCAGCTTTCACAACCATATGATGTGGCTGAAAATACCATCACATGAGTCAGACGCACCTTCATCTTTAATGTGACATCTTTGCTTTTCAATACTCTAAAGAGATCTTTTGCCACAGCTTTTCCTAGAGCAATGCGTCTTTTGATTTCTTGACTGCTGCTTCCACGGGTGTTAATTATAGAGCCAAGCCAAGCAAAATCTTGGACAACCTCAATCTTTTCTCCATTTATTGTGAAGTTGCATGCCGACCCTGTTGTAAGGATTTTTGTTTTGTTGATGTTTAGTCATAACCCATATTGAAGGCTATGATCTTTGATCTTCATCAGTAAATGTTTTAAATCCTCTTCACTTTCAGCAAGCAGAGTTGTGTCATCTGCATAACCCAGGTTGTTAATGAGTCTTCCTCCAATCTTGATGCCACGTTCTTCCTCATAAAGTCCAGCTTCTCGGATTATTTGCTCAGCGTATAAATTGAAGATAGGGTGAAAGTATACAGCCCTGATGCACACCTTTCTCAACTTTAAACCACTCAGTGTTTCCTTGTTCTATTCGAACAACTGCCTCCTGTTTCATGTACAGATTTCTCATGAGCACAATTAGGTGTTCTGTTATTCCCATTTTCCCAAGTGTTATCCATAATTTGTTATGATCCACACAATCAAATGCTTCTGCATAGTCAATAAAACATAGACAGACATCTTTCTGATATTCTCTGCTTTCAGCTAATATCCACCTGACATCAGCAATGATGTCCCTGGTTCCCCGCCCTCTTCGGAATCCCGCTTGATTTTCCGGTAATTCCCTGTCTATATACTGCTGCAGTCACTTCTGAATGATCTTTAGTAGAATTTTGCTGGTGTGTGATATT
>VMDO01015929.1:0-49498 GCA_007922755.1 Pedetes capensis
AAAGCTAAATTGATTGTAAACTTTATGACTGTTACAAAGTCCATTGCACTGCAGTTACCTTTGTGAGCTATTTTTAGTATCTCCTTGAGTCGCTATATAAGCATGAGTATAGAGAATAAAGTTTAGCTCAAGACCATCAGTCTTGGCCTCTTCGTCTCCTTCATCCTCGGCTCTCCCCTTCCCACGCTGGGCCCCGACACCTCTGTGTTGTTTAAATGCTTAGAAAAGCCTCTCTATGTATGCTGAATCTTATCCTAAAGCATTTATCTTTGAATAAAGAAAAATGAAAACACCAGGGAAATAGTCAAAGTACATATATACAATTATTGGATGTCATATCCACTGACATTTATAAAAGAATTTGGAGAAGAATCAGGAATAGCATGAAATTTAATGTTTAGTTAAATGCAGGGGAATTTAAGTTTATGTTGTGTGAGGCACCTATATTTTTTATAGTGGCAAGATCATTTCATGTTTACTTCAAGCCAAAATGAGACAGCACTAGATATACTATTTTCTCTCAAATCTGTGTATATGTATGTACCTGTCAATAAGTTTATTTCCTAAAATTGGTTTCATTCAGAGTCAAGTGATAGGATAGGTGTGCAAATGGGTTTGTAATTTGATCTGACTGTTGAAAGGGGCCGTGAAGAATAGCTCTGTGTTATTAAGTAAGCAAGAAATTAATCATCAGCAGTTTGCATGGCAATGCTGGTTATAACTTAAAGTTATTGGGGAAGGATCAAATTGTACAACTCATTCTTACTATTCTATTTTCATATTTGGGAGGTCAAGAATACCAGGATCATTTTTTTTTTATTTTATACCTTAAGATACCCCTTTCCCAAAGAGTAATTTTTTCCAAATTAAAAAAAAAATTACACTAACTGTGAACCATGTTATGTAATGTTTGTCCAAGAAATTTAATGCTATTTTAGCGTAGTGTTACAACTGAAAGGATTATAATTATTAAAGTGATTATACCTTATTTTTCCTGGTATGATTAAACTGACATGGTTTTTTTTAGAATCCTTAATACACTGGTTAAGTTGGAGACTAAAAGTGGGTACCAAGTCTTCGGTGAGGCAACTTGCAGAGGGGCACATAGTATGCAGAAAAGACATTCATGATTATGAATTTGAAATCTCTGCTTTTACTTCACGCACCATGCGGTTTTCAGGATTCAAACAATAAAGAGGCCTTGTTGCACCAGGTGTTCTGTGGCACCTGTAGTAACCTTTCAGAGCAGTAGAACATTTTCGAAGTAAAGCTCTTCTGTACCCTAACATCTCATACAGACATCTCTCCAGATTTGAGACATTTTTCTCCCACAAAATATTACCCAAGCTCCAAAGCTAAGGTGAGCATTCCAGACAGAGTAAGGCAAGAGTGGGCACAATATTGTGAAGACTGAATTACATCTGAGAATTCATCATCTGTAGTCAATTCATAAATGCAGGTGAGTAGGTTAACCACTGGGTTAAATAGACAAGAGAAAATAAGAGCACTATTACTTAGAAACAAAGGCCTACAAAATTGGGCATGTGTTTATGCACATGCATGTGCAAGCACACATATGTTTCAGTTAAGTGCTGTCTTTTAAAAAAAATTCTGGGGCCTCGGGGATTTAATGAATATGGGTAAAAAAGTTACATTATGAAAGATAAGTTGGTTCAGTAGATATATATACAGCAGAAAGCCTATAGATAACATCACATTACACTAGGAGTGACTAAAAATGTACACAATTTAAGTGATGTTACCTATGTATAACTTTTCAAAGTAGCATTGACTTATGGTGGCAATGTAACTATGACAACATTTGCTCAGAAGATGGCAGTAATCAAATGAATTCTATGCCACCATGAGACAGGCACAACAGTCAAAGAAAATGGCAGAAGCAAAGTTGTCATTGGAGGAGCATAAGACCATTTTAAAGGTCATTTGAAATTCAAGAACACTGTGGAAGTACAGCAATTACAGAGTGAGTTTGCAAAAGAACTGACAACATGCCTAACATTTGCACACATTCATGATAAGTTTGAGACACTCTATGTGATGTTCACAAGGGAAGATCCCAGATGTCTTGCACACCAAGTTCTGTTTCTTCTTGCTATAGTGACCACTGTGACCACCTCTTGTAATTGAGAAGTAATATTGATTTTTATTCATCTTTTACCAATAAATATTATTACAATTTTGATGCAGTTTCTTTTCTTTCTTAAAACGTGGATACATTTTCTGGCATCCTCTGTATACTTAAATGTTTTCTAAATAAGGAAATTCTTATTAATTGTCCTTACCAAAAAATGATAATAATAATTATGATAATGATGAAGATGACAATGATGAGGTAGGAATAAGACAATTGATATGGCCCCTGGCCTTGATGGTAGTGATTGTTTTACAGGTGCATATTTATCCCTCAACACATCAACTTGTAACATTCAATAAATATACTTTTTTATATGTCAATTGTACTCCAATAAAAAGATTTAAATATTTTAGGAAACAAATAATTTGATACTCAGGTACTCAAGAAGTGATTGAAAATGAAGTAGGGTGTTCACATCTGGCTCACACCATTCTCGCAGTCCCGAAATGGAACTGCTGCTTTCCTAGAGCCTGCAGCCTTAGCACTGTGGTGTTCAAGCCTGGCAGATCTCAGAAGCTAAGAAGGGTTGGGCCTGATTAGTACATTGATGAGAGACAACCTGGGAAAACTGGGTGCTGTAGGCCTTGGAGAAGGACCTAGAAACCCATTCCCAAAAGATAATCAGCCCTTGAAAACCTTATGGATAGCAGAGGAACACTGACAGTGCTGGGCATGGCACAGTGTTGGGGAATGTTTCATTCTGTTGTACATGTTGTCCCTATGAGTCAGTCCTGACTGAGAACATCTAAAAACAACTTTCCTAGAACGTTTTGATCAATTTTGAATTGACTTCTATGTTTACATCAAGATAAAAAAAGTTTCAGTAATATTGCTCTCAGAAAACATTTTGCTCCATTTTAGCATGTTTCTTCCCCAGACTACCCTGAGTCAGATCACATGAGGATGTCTTTGTATCACAGGATGGGGAGTGAATAAAGAATTTGTTTATGTTTTACTCAACTTATAACAACTTCTAAGCCCATTTAATTGTACTTTTTACTTATAATAATGGTGAGCTAGATGGAAAGCAGGCAGGCTAGCTGAAGAACACTCTGCTAATATCTGCTGTAAGGCAGGTTGTTTCACGTATTTCCAGTAAAGTGGAAGAACTGGATGAAGACTAAGCTTTTCTTCATTGAAGAGCCTCTGCTAGATGCCATTATCAGGGTGGGATGGAGCAACATGTAATGTTCTGCCATAACATCAGTCTTCAATACCTGGAAGTGGCTGTCAGCAGCAGGACATGGTGTAAGAGAATTGAGCCAGTAAAAAACATGGTGATGGGAATGTGATAGGGATAAAGGCAAAAAAATGAGAAGGATGCAATCTTGGTGAAGTGGACAGAGTCTGCATTAAATAATAAATATATATCTTGTTTAAGTTTTGATAGGATCAGAGAATTGAAATTTAAAAGGGAGCCATCAGCTCTGAGGATATCAACCCCCTGAGATCTTATTAAACATACCAAAGGGCACAAGGTCTGTCAACTTCTGATCACCTCATACAAGGCAGTTCAAAACCATCCATGGTGGAGATCTCTCTATCTCCACCTCTCTCTCTTTCATCTCATTTCTCTCTTTTCTTTTTTCCATTGAGAAGATCTAATTCTGCTGAATCCCATTCCCATTGTTGTGTAGTTAACATCTACTAGCCCTCAGACCTGAGGTCACATCATACCTCCTTACTTCTCAGTCTTATGGAGGAAGTCTCTCTCCTATTTTCCTACAACATGTTGGACAAATGCTTTTTTCTCTATCATAGGATACAATGAACTTTGTAAGGGCAGACATGTAGCTTCTTTGACCTTTCTTTAGTAACACTTAGATAAACTTTCACACAGTTGAGATTTAGTAAATGGCTTCCAAACCAAGGAATCAAAATTTGCCATCACGGCTCCAATCACTGGCCCTCCTGATCTCATCAAGAAGTTGCACATTAGAATCTGTCTTATTGTTACTGTTTTTGTTGTTGTTGTTGTTGTTGTTGTTGTTGTTAGGTGCCAGAGAGTTGGATCTGATTCATAGTGACCCTATATACAACAGAAGGAAATGCTAGCAAATACTGTGCCAGGCACATCATCTTTTTATGTTTAAACCCATTGTTGTTGCCACTGTGACAATCCATCTAGTGGAGGATATTCCTTTTCTTCAATCACCCTCTACTCTCCCAAATATGATGTCCTTCTTCAGAGATTGGTCCCTCCTGACAGTATGTCAAAATTTGTAAGATGTAGTCTAGCCATCCTTATTTCCAAGGAGCACTGTACTGGCACTTATTCTAGAAGAGATCAGTTGGTTCTTTTGGAAGTCCATAATATATTGAATATTCATCTCTAGCACCATAACTCAAGTGTTTCAGTTCTCCTGTCTGCCTTATTCAAAGTCTAGCTTTCACAACCATATGCTGCAACTGGAGATACCATTAAATGAGTCAGGTATATCTTCATCTTCAGTGTGGTATCTTTGCCTTTCAACACTTTAGAAAGGTCTTTTGCAACAGCATTTCCCAATGCAATGTATCTTTTGATTTCTTGATGGCTGATTTCATGGGTGTGGCTTATAGAACCAAGTAGCACAAAATCATGGCCAACCTCAATCTTTTCCCCATTTATCTTGAAGTTGCATATTGATCCAGTTGTAAAGATTTTTGTTTTCTTGGTGTTGAGGTTACATCCATAATGAAGGCTGCATTCTTTGATCTTCATCAATAAATGTTTCAAATCCTCTTCAGCTTCAGCAAGCAAAGTTATGTCATCTGCCTAATATAGGATGTTAATGAGTCTTCCTCCAATTCTGATGCCACCTTCTTCATAAAGTCCAGCTTCTCTAATTATTTGCTCAGCATAGAGATTGAAGAGGTCCAGTGAAAGGATACAGTCCTGACACACATCTTCCCTGACTTTAAGCTAGCCAGTGTTTCCAATTTCAAATGACCACCTCCTAGTCCAATATACAGATTCCTCATGAGTAAAAATTAAATGTTCTGGTATTCCCATTCTTTGCAATGTTATCCATAATTTGTTGTGATCCATGCAGTCAAATGACTTTGCATAGTCAATAGAACATACGTAAACATCTTTCTGGCATTCCTAGCTTTTAGCCAGTATCCATCTAATGACAGCAATGATGTCACTGGTTCCTCACCCTCTTCTGAATCTGGCTTGATTTTCTGGCCATTCACTGTCAATGTATTGCAAAAATTCTGTAGTCACTTTGAATCTGTCTTATTCGACTGTAACTGAATATTCATAAGTTGTACCTTCCATACCCTTAATTTTCTTTGCATGTCATATTCCATTTCCCTAGGCTACTAGTTTTCAAGCTCTATTATAGATCACAATTACCTACCTAAAGAACTATTAATACAGCCATGGTCCACCTCTACAGCTCTGACTCACTGTGTCAGAAGTGAAGGCTGGGAATTGGCATTTCCAAAGAGTTGCCTCCTCACTTGTCTGACATTTTGCCCTACTGTGGAGGCTTGCATGTTTCCGTGATGCTGAAAGCCATGTTACTGGCATTACAGATATCAGCAGGATCACCCAAGGTATACAAGTTTCTGCTGAACTTCCAGACTAAGACACCCTAGGGAGAAGGTCATGGCAACCCACTTTTGAAACAATATGCCATTAAAATCCTGTGAATAGCAGAAAATCACTATTTATTATAGTGTTGGAAAATGAGCCCCCTAGGGTGGAAGGCACTCAAAAGATGACTGGGGAAGAACCATTTCCTCAAAGTAGAGTCAACCTTTGTGATGGGAATGGGGAAATCCCCAAGGACCTCCATTTGCTGATGTGGCATGACTTAAAATAAGAAGGAAAAACTGTAAATATTTTTTAATAATTGGGAGGTAGAATGTACACAGTATGAACCCAGGGAAATTAGAAATCATCAAAAGGGGAATGGTCCACATAAACATCAACATTCTAGGTATCAGTGAGCTAAAATGATTGTAAAGCTGGACAGTGAATAAGGGAGACAACAGAAGAATTCATACTTTTGAATTATGATGCTGGAGGTGAATACTGAACCTACCATGGACTTCCAAAAGAACTAACAGATCTGTCCTAGAAGAAGTGCAACCAGACTGCTCCTTGGAGGTAAAGATGGCTAGACTGCATTTGACATATTTTAGATATGTTTTCAGGAGGGGCCAATCCCTGGAGAAGAACATCATGTCTGGGAGAGTGGTGTGTCAGAGATAAAAAGGAAGACCCTCAAACAGATGAATTGACACAGCATCTGCAACAATGGGTTTAAACATGAAAAAGATAGCTTGCCTAGCACAGTGTTGGGGAGTGTTTTGTTCTCTTGTACATAGGGTTGCTATGAGTCAGACCCATGTGAGTGGCACCTAACAACAGCAACAAATCAGTTGCCAGATATTGGTGATACTGCTGATTCAGGGGTCACATCTTGAGAAATACTACATTAAATCATTTCTCAAACTTGCTGGATTCCTTTATCTTCCTGCCTATGATTTTTTTCAAGATTTCTTCTCTTCATTTATAAGCTGGGACTGAATTTAAAATTGTAAATACAAATACTCTGAAGGTCACAATTGGAGAAACAATGTCCTAGTCTGTCAGTGTGTGCGTGTGTGTGTATGAATGTGTGTGTGTTACATATGAACTTTCCCTAATGCAAATCACCTTGATAATATTTTATTACTGATGTCAATTAACCATTCTCAAATTTTGGTGAAACCAATGTTGAACTTACTTGTCAATGGTTTTTAGCATCCACCCATTTCCACTTTACAAAACTTATCTAATTAATATTTATGGATACATTCCATGTATGCATTAGGCATTTACTAGGCACTAGAGATACAACAATGAATAGAAATAATTCCTATCATGGAAGAAGTTTACATCTTCTTATTTTCTATTTCAGACTACTAAAAGATTAGAAAAGTTCTATATTATCTGAACTCAGGCTTTTCCACAGTCACAGAGTTTTATTTTTGGAGCAGGACAGCTTTGATTCTGACTTTTCATATTATAGTCCTTGCTCTAAAAATAAACAGCCAGATGAAAGTCAAACTGCTCATAACAAACCTTTCATTTGCTTTATTCTTTTTGGAACTTTAACTACTTAGTGATGGAAAAGGGTTGAATAATGAATCAAATACTGTGACTGCATAAGATGCTTAAAGGTAAATTCCATTTCCTTTCCATAATCTATTTGGAGACAGTATTTGGGGAAAGGAAACACTATCAATTTCCTGGGATACTCTGAAAATAAATGAAAAGGATTCCTTTTATAATATACATGGCTATTTCATGTGTTATGTTTTAGATCTTAAATTTCTTCCAAAGGTTCATATATTGAAGGTAAGTTCACCAAAGCTGTGGTATTCAAAGGTGGAAATTTCAGAAGGTGAATGGATCATGATGGTTCTCACTTCATTAATGAATTAATCCATTAATAGACTTATACTTGGAGAGGTTTTGAGGGAAATGCTTTGTTATGAAAGAGCTTGCTCTCTTGCTCTCTGTCTCTCTCTATTTCTATCTTTGAACACATGAGCCAAAATAATTTTTTCTTCCTTTAAGTTCATTTTCTCAGATATTTTATCACAGTGACACAAAGCTAACACATTATATTATACAAAAAGTATATTAATCATAATGAAAATTCCACAGATATCTTTGTATAATAGTAATGTTTGCTTAGAGTTTTGTTTAAGATATGATTTGGATAATTACATTACTGCAAATTGTTTCTATCAAATTATGATGTCCTCAAACACTCAATCTGAGATGAGATTTAGTGCAAAAGAGATAATTTACAGAAGATTATAAAATTAGTAAAATATTTATGGTGCTTGGGTGAACAAATGTCCACACAATTAAATTGTTATTTCTAACTCATTAAGATTACTTTTGGATAGTGCTTATACTTCCAAAGATTAACAAAAGCAAAAATACAAGCAAAGTTTTATGTAAATTATATTTTGTGTGCTATAAAACACCTAACGGTAAACAGATCCCTCAAAAGGATGTTTCTAAAAAGTCTTTTTTGAAAGAAAACAAAAATTGATTCTCCATTATGGTTAACTAATTGGTCCAATTGACAGGGCTTGGAGATGCCCATGTATTTGCTAAAACTTTATGTTCAGAGTGTGTCTGTGAAATATTTCTGGAAGAGATTAACATTGGAGTTGATACTTGAGTAAAGAAGATCCATCCTCACCAGTGTGGATGAGCATCATCCAATTCCTTGAGAGTTCAAATAAAACCAAAAGGACAGAGGAAGGATGAACTCACTCTCCTGCTTGAGCTGCTAACATCCATTTTTCCTCTGTCCTTAGATATTAGCACTCTTGTTCCTCAGGCTTTTGGTGTTAGACCTGGACCTTATATCATCCCCATTCCATATGGATCCTATTTCTCAGGCCTTTGGGCCAACAGAATTACATGGCCAACTTGCCTGCTTCTTCAGTTTGCAGGTGGCAGATCGTGGACGACTTGTTCTCCATAACCATGCAAGCCAATTACCATAATAAATCTCCCATGGTGTGTCTATACATCCTATCCATTCTTTTTTTTCTGGAAAAGTCTAACAAATTCTCTTTGAACATTCTTTAAAACAGTTCTGTAGGATGTTATCATGTTTGGAAAATATGGTGTGTTACCATAGAGTTCTGTTTCTACTTCCCAACCTAGCACAAAATCTCTTTCCCTTAAGATCCACCTCAGGGACCAACAGAAAGAATGGAAAAAAAGAAGAAAGAAAGAAGATAAAGGAAGAAAGGAAGGGAGGGAGGGAGGGAGGGAAGAAGGAAGGAATGAAGAAAGGAAGGAATGAAGAAAGGAAGGAAGGAAAAGAAGAAAGGAGGAAAGAAAGAAAGAAAGAAAGAAAGAAAGAAAGAAAGAAAGAAAGAGAAAAGAAGAGAAAAAAAGAAAGAAGAGAGAGGATCACCAGGAGAGGTGGTACATGCCTGTTATCCCAGTGGCTTGGGAGGCAGAGGCAGGAGGATCACAAGTTCGAGACCAAAGGCAGTCTTCATAACTTCACAAGACCCTGTCTCAAAAAGCAAAAAAAAAAAAAAGAAAGAAAGAAAAGAAAGAAAGAGAGAGAGAGGAAGGAAGGAAGGAAGGAAGGAAGGAAGGAAGGAAGGAAGGAATGGAGAGAGAGAAAGAAAAAGACCAAGAAGACTGAGACAAAAGACTCAGACTGAGACTTGAGACTGAGTCAACTAAGGCTGGCTGTGGATGGAGGAAATAGAGTAGAACTTGGAATTCTGCTTGTAATTTTCTCCGCTAATGTTTAAGAGTGATTCACATCTGTACCAACAACAGGAACACGTCCAAACTCAAGAGTTGTGTTTTTATCTCCCTTTATCTCATTCTGAGTACCTGAGAGCTGAAGGAAAACAAATCATTATAGATGGGAAGATAATTGAAAATATCAAATTATTTCCTTGAAGGTAAGGAAACTATTAGGAGCCACAACTCAAATACCTACAAGGTCCAGGTAAATAATAATAGGGAAGAAAATACAGATGTCAGGGATAAACAAGAACTGAGTTTAGTGAGATGAATCTTACATACCCCTTCTAGAAAAGCACATGGTCATTAAGCACCAACAGATAGTCACTATGTTGTGAGCTTAATTATGTCACATATTGTGATATTTCAACAGAAACCATAAATAAGATTTTTAGTAAAATTTTACCAGCATTTTTGTGTTTCTTCATTTTTTAACTCAGTGCAGGCCAAATGAAAGACATTTGTAACCATTTATGATCTTTCTTACCCATCCAATATCCATTCTCAGCACAACAGATGAATGATTTTCTTGAAACAAAAATCATACTGCTAAAACTTCTCCAGTGTCTCTCCATTTCACCTGGAATAAAATCAAACATAATTTTATGGCTTATATGATCTGTCTCATGCCTGTATTTCCAAACTTTTTTCTTTATGTGAAGATACTCAAGTCTTAACTTTTGCAGTTCCCTCTGCCTGGGACGGGATTACATGAGACCTTCACAGAACTCATTTTCTTGAAGTCTGTTCAACCATTATTGCCTCAAAAAACATTCCCAATATAGCCTTTCTATCCTATCTATACCCTACCCTACTTTTCTCTCTTCTGGTTTTATTTTATTTTACAATATGTACCTGTCTGGAGTAACGTATTTGCTCTTTTACTTTACTATTGTTTCTAGAATACGAAGTCTATAAAAGCAGAGGCTTTGTTTTGCTCATTATTATGTTTAGTATGAATTTGGGCACATAGTAGGTCTACTGGGTTTTGTTTGTTTGTTTGGAATTTTTTTCATTGTTGTTGTTGTTGTTCTTATTGTTGTTTCTCACAACTCCAAATTCACCCTTTTCAGTTCTGCTCCATGAGGCTGGGATTGGGCAAACTACATTTCCACTGCCAACTGGGTCCCTGTTAGGTTTCACTACCAGGGTCACTGAGGGATACTGGAAGGATGAAAGTTAGAGAATGGACTTGCTTTGTTTGGTTTCCCCTGCTGTTCTGGCAGCAGCCATTGATTCTCTTTTTCAGATTTTTCTCCTCTTTCTCACAGGCATCTTCATAGAAACCGATCACAGGTATGAAAACCAGCCAAGAAGCAACCCACTTGACAAAGGTCAGCATTCCACCTCTGGATGTCCTGCCTCTAAGCAAGTTTTCACCTCTACCAAGCAGAGCACCGCCCTCTCCTTAACAGTCTTAGGCTGCATCCACATTGGCCACATCCAGGGACTTTGCATTTCTAATAACCAGGTTCCTTTCCTTTTATTTCTCAGGTGCAGGGAAGTACCTGCTTCAGGCGCTTACTCTCTTATATTGTTACATTGTTGTTTACTTATTATAGTCTTGGTCTTTCAATATCTATTTAATCAATCCCTGTACAAAATCCTCTCTTAGCTACTGAGATTTCTACTTTCCTCTAGACTGACACAGTAGGCATTTAATAAATATTTCACACACTTATGAATAAATGAATGTGGCCAGCAGACATCCGGTTTGCAAGATGTGCCCTAGAGAACCAGCTCACAGAATTCTTGTGACAATGAATTATATTTACACAAACATAGGCATGGCATATTTTCCCTTTGAGCCACTTGAATGTCTTGGTTAAATGCCATTCACTCCATCTGCTTTGATTGTCCCTCCAAGGCCAGACTGTGATTTTTAGAGACATCTATACATTGAGAAGATTATGTATCTGAAATGGTAATTCAAAATAAGGTAACTATTTAGAGAGATGATACAAATGTGTGTAAATTAAGTATAAGATTAGCAATGTTTTTATTTTCTCATATTGAAAGTTTAATCCTTTTAAATTTTTTTATATCTAAGTCCTCCCAGAAAATATACTCCTCTATCATTGCTTAATGTCTCTGCTTTCATGGTATCCTAATCGGGTACTCTGATGCATAATCCATAACATTCTTAAAATAACTTTATAAATAAAATGTTGGCGCACATAAACCTCTGGAATGATTCAGCTAGACACTGGACTCTACTTCCATTTTGTTTACCCTCTAGAGATTCCCAAATCATCTCAGATCAGTTTGTCCATAATTTCCTGAAGCGGCTACATCTACATTCATTTTAAGATCCTGCCTTGGGGCTTTGAGTATAGCTCAGTGGTAAGCACTTGTCTAGCAGGTGCAAGGCCCTGGTTTCTTTCCTAGCAGCAAGAAAAAAAAGCACTATCTATGCCAGACACTATATAAATTGTCTCATTTTACCCTCACAAAACTATTATGACTTAGAACTATTTAACTTTACATATGCTTTCCCAGAACCTGAGTGCATAGTACCCCAGAGATACTCCATATAGCATGACAGTGTCTCTCTTTATTTTTATTGACTTATTTATTTATTCTTGTCTTTTTTTTTTTTCAGAGAGTGTCTCTCTTTGTAGTCATGGCTTGGCTTAAACTCATGATCCTCCTGCCTCTGCCTCCACTCCCAGTGATATTCTTGGTGTGCGCCACCACTCCTGGCTTCTCAACATACACTGTGTCAGGAATTCTGAGAGATACTTTGGTGTTGTTAGTTATGCTTGAGTGGAGTCTGACTCATAGCAACCGTATGTAAAACAGAATGAAACACTCCACAATTCTGTGCCAGACACATGACCTTATTTATGTTTAAGCCCATTGTTGCAGACACTGTGTCAATTCATCTGGTGAAGGGTTTTCCTTTCTTATTTTGACCTGCCAGTGTACCCAAAATGATGTCATTATTCAGGGATTGATCCCTCCTAACTACACATCCAAAATAAGACATAGTCTACCCATCCTTGCTTCCAAGGAGCACTCTGGTTACATTTCTTCTAGGAAAGATCTGTTGGTTTTTTTGGTGATTCCTGATATATTCAATATTCATCTCCATCATCATGACTCAAAAGCATCAATCCTTCTCCTGTCTCCTTTATACAATGTCCAGCTCTCACAACCAAATAATGTGACTGAAAATTCCATGGCATGAGTCAAGGGCACCTTTGTCTTCAATGTGACATCTTTACTTTTCAATACTTTAAAGAGGTCTTTAGCCACAGCTTTTCCCAATGCAATATGTCTTTTGATTTCTTGACTGCTGTTTCCATGGGTATTGATTATAGAACCATGTAAAGCAAAATTTTGGACAACCTCAATTTTTCACACTATATCATGAAATTTCTTACTGATCCGGTTTTAAGGATTTTTGTTTTGATAATGTTGAGTTGCAATCCATCCTGAAGGCTAAGTTCTTTGATCTTTATCAGTAAATGTTTCAAATCCTCTTCACTTTCCACCAAGCACAGTTGTATCATCTGCATAATGCAGGTTGTTAATGAGTCTTCCTCCAATCATTAAGCTCCATTCTTCTTCATAAAGTGCAGCTTCTCAGATTATTTGTTCAGTGTAGAAATTGAAGAGGTATAGTGAAAGAATACAGCCCTGAAAAAAATCTTTCTTGACTTTAATCCAGGAAGTGTTTCCTTGTTCTGTCAGAACAAGGTTCTGCCTCCAGATCTGTATAAAGATTCCTCATGAGTACAATCGGGTGCCCTGGCATTCCCATTCTTTGCAGAGTTATCCAAAATTTGTTTTGATCCACACAATGCCATTACATAGTCAATAAAACATAGGCAGACACCTTTTTAGTATTCTCTGCTTTTGGTTAATATCCATCTGATATCAGCAATGATGTCCCTGGTTCCATACCCTTTTCTGGATCTGGCTTGATTTTCTGGCAGTTTCCTATCTATATATTGCTGCAGTCACTTTTAAATGATCTTTAGTAAAATTTTGCTTGTGTGTGACATTAATAATATCATTTGATAGTTTCCACATTCAGTTGGATCCATTTTCTTGGGAATAGGCACATATATGGATCTCTTCCAGTCAGTTGGCAAAGTAGCTGTTTCCAAATCTCTTGGCATAAACACATTAGCACCTCAAGTGCTGCATCTATTTGTTGGAACATCTCTACTGGTATTCCATCCATTCCTGGAGTCTTATGTTTTGCCAATTCCTTTGAGGCAGTTTCCATTTCACCCTTTAATACCATTGGTTCCTGATCATATGAAACCTCTTGAAATGATTGGTTACCCACCTATTATTTTTTGTATAATGACTTTGTATATTTCTGTCTTCTGCTTTTGGTGTTTACTGCATCCTTTAATATTTTCCCTTAAGCCTGAGAAAAACAGAGTGTGTTCTTCCCTTTTAGTTTTCTTTCTCCAGTTCTTTGTACATGTTGTTAAAATATCTGATTTCTTTTTCTCAAGCTGCCCTTTGAAACCTGTTTATTTCCTTAACTTCATTATGTCTTCCTTTAACTTTAGCTACTCAACATTCTTGGGCAAGTTTCTGAGTCTTTTTTGACGTGTCATTCTGTCTTTTCCTTTTTCCTGCCTTTTTAATATCTTTTGCTTGCCTCATGAATGATGCCTTTGATGTCATGCCACAACCCATGTGGTCTTTTTACATTCATTTCACATATGAGAGCACTGATACACAGAATATCCTTCACCATATAGGGTATAATAATGGTAGTGAATACGTGGAAGGTAAGGGATTTGAACCCCAGAATACTGAGCCCTCCATTAACAATTCACATGTGTTTAGAAAATGACATGTAAAAGGATTTATTAAATCAGCTAGATATCAACTGAGAAAATGCTTTGGAAATTACTATCTTCAAATAAAACCTGTGTTGTGATGTTCAGCCCTTCAGAGATAATCTACATAGATTTTCTTTGAAATGTTTAAATATGGCCATCCTTTTCAGTGTCAATATTAGCAGTCTTACTTTTAATTCCTCTTTGTTGACAATACAAATGATGAAGTATTGTTATCCAGCCATTACTTTGTAGTTCTTTCCAAAATTTTTAAATACTTTCCTATTGTTTTTAAGATGCATAACTTGACTTTTCCTGCCCAGCCCTATATTCCTCTTCAATCGTTGTTTTGATTCTTTTTCTCCAAGATAATGTCTAAGCCCATGAGTCTTTCAGCTGAGAGCCTTCGCATGTGTTTCCTCTGTTGAGGATGCTTTGACCCTTCTCACTCATCTATAACTAGCAAATATCCAGTCATGCTTCAGATCTCACATGTCACTATATCGAAAACATCTCCCTTAGTCTTCCCTCCTTGGCCACGTCTCCTGTAATACATCTTAGTAGTTCCCCCAAACTTCTCCATTAGACCACTGATTATTTCGCTAGACAATTTGATATACATTAGAGTGGTAAGCACCCAGATCCTGCAGACACAGAAATATTTCTGAGACTAGAACCTTTCTGTTTAACTTCTTCCTCTATCCCCAGTACCTATTACAATGTAAAAACAGAAGTAATGTTTTTAAGGTTTTACCAAGACACAGACAGCTCCTTCTATCTTCTTATATGAGAGATAAAAATTTCTAGTGTCTCCTGAATCTTTGAGAAATAACTAATATTAATAATAAACACTGGGTATGGTGATCACAACTGTAATCCCAGAAACTCACAAGGCTGAGGCAGGAGGATTATGAGTTCCAGGCCAGAGGAAGCCTGTGTAACTTAGTGAGACTCTCACTCAAAATTTAAAAAATAAACAATGGGCTGGTGGTATAACCCAGTGGTAAAACATTTGCAAGTTTTACATGAGGCCCTGGGTTCAAGTCCTCAGTACCAAAATAATAAGTAAATAAGTAAGTAAATAAAAATAAAATAAAGAACAGTTTCTCTTTTCCAGACACTATTAAGACTTTTGTGATTTAAGGATTTTTTTTACTTATTTATTTTTGTTGTTTTGGTACTTGCATGTAGTCTACCACAGTGCTGAATCCTCAGTCTTTTTTTTTTTTTTTTTTTTTTAATTTTGAGTCAGGTTTTTGCTGTTATGCTGGCTACCTCTGTCCTCAAATTCATGATTCTCCTGCCTCTGCCTCCCAAATTGCTAGGATTACAGGCATGTACCACCATGTCTAACCTATTATAAGACTTTTACACTTTGGAACTCAGTTCATCTTTACAACACTGTGAGGTTCTTATGAGATTTGTAGAACGCTATGTATATATGTTTTCTTCCAGCCAGGAATTCAGATTTGGTGAATAATTGATAAACTTCCCTTCTGACCCAGACTGACTCCGCAAAACATCACTTAATTCAAAATGTCATTTCAAAACCTTTCACTTGAATAAAGGTTGCCCTGGAAGTGGAATTTCCACCACACTTTTAAACAAAAAGGTGGTGGTCCCCAACTTCTAAACAACGATCACTGGGATAAGAAGTTATAGCCACAAGGATTTTCATATTAAACACATAAAAAGCTTAGCAGGTGTTCAAACAAATAACATTACATATGGTGAAGTGTCACAGTTTTTCAAACATGGGTGGATGTTGTGACTATTAAACCTCAGATGCATTTGAAATTGTTTCTTTAACACAACTCTTAATATTTTTTCACCTCTCAAAGAAGTACTGATATCATGTCCATTAAAAATGAATTTCTCAGTCAAAAAATTTGGGAACTGTTACTAAAGATAATCTTTGAGGAGCTATAGACCAATACATTTGTTTTATTTGAACACCTATATTCAAGACATTCACACATCTTAACTATGGCAAAAGTATTAGCTTTATATACATGTCATAATTGTTCTATGTAAATATATATGACATATATAGACATCTTTCAACACCTTTCCATGGATAGTTGTCCTTCTGGAACTCTTCTATCTGGAAAAAAAATATGTTTCTTGATTAACAAACTGCAAATGAAGGCTTTCTGAGGTCCTCAAAAATAGTAATCACTTTCTCCTGTCTCCTGTTCAAGATGGTATCATTGACATTCCCATATCTGTTGGAATTAAAATTAGATTAATTAGTACAGAATAATTTACTTTTAAGAAGATGTGAGATACAAGTTTTAAATGATATTAAAATTTGAAAATCTTTTCAATAGGAATGTGAAAGCTTGAAGATCCATATGTACTCTTCAAATAAAAACACGTTACAATCTACTTGTCTGGGTTTATACAAATCATTTCATATTTTAGGAAGTTATGATCTATGTTCAGTAAGAAATAATATCTCCTTTGGCTTATATGTAAAAAAGTAGCCATAGTCTTCCAGTTTGGGCTCTGGAAAATGTAGAGAAAAGGGATTAAAGAAGGAGTGAGGGAGAAAGACTGTAACTGAAAGGAAAATAAACATGTAGAAGAAACAAGTGTTTAGATTTCTAAGATGCAGAAGAAATTTTCAAGGTTTATTTGACTTAAGTTACAAGAAACATAATGAAAGCAAATTCCAAATTTACTTTGAATTGTGGAATGAACAATTATAATACTAATTATAAATAATAGGAAGAGTCAATTAATAAGTTAATAAAATAAATAGCATATACAATGGAGAAGAGTGATATAGAAAAGAGGAAGTGAAAAACCTGTGCAAGGGTAGTTGTGTTAATGGGTACAGTGGGTGAGGTTTCACGCAGAGGGATCGTGGATGATCTGAAGGATAAAGTAAGATCTGAGCAATGACCTGAATGTGGTGAAAATTGAAGTCATGAGAATTTACTTTTCTGTCAGAAAGAACAAGTCTAGAAATCCAAGAAGTATAAGTGAATTTGGAGAAAATTGCATAATGCCCATGGACTCCAGTATGTGTGGTTTTCTCTCTTTGGTATTGAGTTTGGATACAATGATCTAAATTGAGAATGGGAATTTGGGGGGAAGAATTACACCTGCTTTCAACTAATTTGGTTTTTCATCTAGCATTGCACATTTCAAGTATTTAAATATTGGTTTTTCAGCTGTAGTCCAAAAAAAGCCCCTCTGGAAATGACATACTACTTCTCTATGGAATATATTTCCTGCATTTAAGAATACACAATAAAAAAGTAACTCCATAGTGTCTGTGTTCCATCAACCATAGCCCATTTTCTAATTACAATATATGTATACTCATGGTAAAGTTGATTTTCTCTATACATAAACATCTTAAACTTATTTTTAGATCTTTTCTTTGACTTTATTCCACTTAGAACATTTTGATTTTTTAAGAGGTTTGTATGTTTGTTATTAACTATAATATATGAGACTGCACTTAAAATTTAAAAAAAAACTATTTTAAGAGCAAAAGAAAAGAAAAAAGAAATACAAGCACACAAAATAACCCTGTTTTCACAAACTCAATTTGCAGAAGGTAAATTTAATTCTAAATTTTCAGGCATCTCCATTGTGTTTTGCATTTTACATAGAAAGAAACAAAGACCAAGATGTTACATTGGTAATAATAAGTTAACTAAGCAAGCATGTTAAATTATTAAATTTGGAGAATACATTGTGCTTATTATGTTACTTACCCTTGCAGTGAACTAGAAAATGAATGTGGTCATTCCAGACTGGTTAAATTGGAAATATATTTTATACAGATGTGTCTAATGTAGTTTCCTGGCAGAGGAATAATGCACACAACTTATATTTATAAGTATACAAATCTGGTTTTATATTACAATGCAGTTCTCTAAAATCAGATTTCTCCCTCCACACGTTGGTTTTCACTTTCAGGATATATTTACCTCCTTTTATCATTTAAAGTATCTTTATTAAAACACTATTTTTTTCCATATCCTTCAGAGTTGATTTCATTTATATGTAGGTAGGGGGTTGAGAATTAGAATAGGATGGAATTTAAGAATAAGCAATGAGCAATCTATTTAAAACCAAGGGATTCACCCTCCTTAATTAGTGCTAAATTGATTTCTACAAAATCCTATTTCTGCTGCCAACTAGCTGAAATTTCAGTTCCTTTTTACGTTGTTTGGGAGCTTTTTTTAATGCTAACTAATTGCACTTCCATCTGTTAAGACAGCTAGACAGCACTAAGGGGTCCATTTCTGTTCTTTTGGCCATTTTCATTAGATCAATCCAGTCCTGAACACAATGGAAAATTTTATCTAGGCTAACTGTCCACTAAGGTGTCTAACTCGGATTGCGTGTGTGTTAGTGTGTGTGTGTGTCTGTTGTCTATCTGTTATAGATATTTAATTAGCTCTAGTGCATATATTATCAAATAAATTTCACTATTCCCTAGAAATAAACTAAATTTTTGTTTCATTTACTTTTGGATTAATGAATAGTAGTTATCAATTAGTCAATAGTTGCTTTCAGTGTCACTTCACCATTTCCTTCCTTGCCTCCAGTATTTTCTCAGAGCTAACTTGTACTAAAAATCATTATCAGTTGATCTAATTCTCTGGACATCTGCCCACCAGTGGGAAGTCAGACAAAAGCAAAGTGAGGCAGTTCATACTAAACAACATAGCAAATGTTCTAAGAATATACAGAGGAAGAACATACATAGTGTCTTGGGCTGGTCACAGAAGACTCTCCAGAAACAATAAGAATTGAATATTTACTATATGTCAGGCACTAACAATAAGCTCTTATAATTCTTCTTTACAACTGCATTATAAAGTGGGTAGTGATACCTCTAACACAGATAATAAAACTTAGGCTAAATTCAATTACATGTTATATTTAGAATCACATGTACTTCATCAATGGCTAGAAAGATCTTTTATGCATAGAAAGGATGCTATTGATTTATTTCAAATTTTCTTGCAAAGATAAAAAGGGTGATGGCTGTAGTGATGGGGAGGGAAGGTAGTAAAAGACAAAGGATTCTTGTTTCCTCTTTACGGAGCAAGACCCTTCCATATTTGGAACTAAAATTCTGTGTCTTATTGAAACACGAACATTAAATCTGAATACAAGCAAAATGCATAATACCTAGTCAAAGATGATGTCCATTTAAATAATGTCCATTTAATTTAAATAATGTCCATTTAAATAATGTTTGTGTCACTAGATTGTCAATAGCTTTAAATTGCCAGTGGCCATTGGCTGGCTTCTCAGCTTTAAGCATTATGTATGAATTTGATAATCTGTTCTTCATCCTCACGTCCACCAGGACATGAATCAACTAACAAATTTGGACATTGAAGACAAGTCTTGGTGGTCCAAAATTATGACATCAAGAAGTAATTATGACAAAATCACCCACTTTCATACCTATCACGATTGAGCAAATAACATGAAGTAAAAATTTGCAGCCATCTTATTTCTTCTTCCTAATTTCTCAAATATTTTCTCATTATCTCCTATAAACTGTGTCCATTTCTGTGTCCATTTTAGCTCCTGTACTACTGACTTATTTAAAGACTTCAGCTGTGAATTGTATATTCATTCAATAAACATTCCTTGAACCCTACAATGTCCCTGACATTCTTTCAGGTGTTAGGGAAGAAAATAGCAAGCAAAATTAAAACAATTTCACTGTAAATTCCTTGATGGTAGAAACATTGGTTTCTGTTTGTTTCCTTTTTCTGTTATATTGGCAATTCCTATAACAGTGCCTGCTTCATGGAAGACACCCAATACTTATTGGCTGAATAAATGAAAATCATCTCAATCTCTGTTCCCATATAGATTATACACCAGTGTGAGACAGTGAGTACCCAGCAATCAGAAACAAACAAGCACACATTATGTTATATGGCAGTACTATCCATAGAAACAAGACAGTGCAACAGATATGGGTTGACAAACTATTAAAATGGATAGGTTTTGAAATGGGTAGTCAGGAAATTACTCTAAAATGCGATTTTATTTTAGCAAAAACAAGAAAAATCTGAGAGATTACATGACCATCTGGGGAAAGAGCATGCAAAGGCCTTGAATAGGATGTATGTTCCAATTTTTATAGAACTAAATGATGAATCAGGACAGAGCATTGTGTCCCAGGGGATAGGCATGGAAATGAGGTCATGTGAGCACCATCTCAGCAATTAGCATTAACTCTTGTGCAGTCTTGCAGTCCACAAGAAGTACTTGGGATTTTAACTTGAACGAAATGAGAATACTGTAAAGTGATATGAACAGTGCAATGATTTGATCTTTTGGCAAAAGGTGATGTCAAATTTATATGAACTAAATACAAATTCTTTCTACCTTGTGTCCTAACAACTACTCTCATGCAATCCGTTCACCATCCCGTTGCTAAAATGAAGGTTCTCATATGCAAATAAAACTTTGTTAATTCCTTTTTCAAAATTCCTCAGATTGTTTACTACAGTAAAACTCTTTGTGAAGGACGAAATGCTCCTCACAATATCCAGTCTCTCAATCATCTTCCTTGTGTATGAGGGTTTTCTCTGAATCTCTTTGGACTTCTGCATTTCTGTATATCAAGTATCTTCCAAATCTTATGTAAGCTGTAGACCTGAGTCTAACAACTATTACATCAAACAAAATTTATTGGGTACCAATGGAGCTGCACAGTCCCTTTCCACGCAATGATCATTTGGTGACAGATACAGACACTAAGTATCTACTAAGAATTTATGCTATTTAATTTTGAGCATGTTTCAGTACTTTACAGAAATCTGGGCATCAAAGAACAAGCTACTAGGTAACAAAAACAGTCTTGAGCATCAGAGGCATTAACTTTTTTGAGTTGTTTTGGAGTTGAAAACTAAAAGACAATTAGAAATTAATTAAGAAAACAGTGAAGAAAGAAAAATTTCCTCCAAGTAGAGGAAAAGCATGCACAAAGTATTTCACAATCATATTTCAAAATGGCCATCTTGATGAGACAATAATCAGCTTTTGAAACTGTATGCAGAGGTTCAACAGAGAGCAGAAGAAAATTTGAGCAATAAACCATTATATTGTACTCTGATGCTTAAAAATCATTTTGTTAATTTATTCTCCTATCATGCAAGAGTTGAACATAAACTTTGTTTATTCTATCTCACTATATGTAAAGTGAGTATATGTTCACCATGATTTCTGCTTTCCTGGCATCTACAACATAAATGATAATATACGAAAATGGAAAAAAAGATATACTAGAGGATGAAAGATGAAGTAAGAGATGATCTGTTGTCCATTCCTTCATTCCCTCACTCTCCCTTTCTTTTATTTTAGATTGAGGGATATCAGTATACAAGAAACTATACATGCTTCTTGTTGTTATTGTTAGGTGCTGTTGAGTCAGGTCTAACTCATATCGACCCTATATACAATAGAACAAAACATTCCCCAACTCTGTGCCAGGCACTATATCAGGGCTTCTCTGTTATATAGGGTTTTCAATAGTGGATTGTTTCAGGAGTGAATTGCCACATCCTTCGCCCTAGCCTGGACTACCTGCTATTCCCAGGCAGTCTTCCATCCAAGAACTAACTAGCTGACCCTGCTTAGCTTCCAAGATCAGGTGGGATCAGAGGCAAGGGTGCTATGGATGCAAACTCCAATACATATTTAATGTGTATAAAGTGATACATTTGAAACATAGATAGATAGGTATAGATAAACACACACAAACGTATACACACACATACCCCTGTGAAACCATCACCATATCAACATAATGAACACACATATGCAGACACGCACACACAATCTCTTCACCCAAATTCTCCCTTTAAACACACACACACACACACACACACACACATCTTGTCAGTTTGTTGTGCTTTGGTGGCTTGCATGTTGCTGTGATGCTAACAGCTATGCCACTGGTATTTCAGGTACTATCATGAGTGATGTGGACTTCTGTTGACTGGGGAAAGAATAATGCACAAAAGAACCAAAGATAACTATCCTCAGGTGGCTCACATTTGATGTGGAGACACTAAATATGTTAAATATTTTTTAAAATTAATAAAAATACCAGGCCGGGCAAGGTGGTCTATGCCTATAATCCCAGCGACTCGAGAGGCAGAGGCAGGAGGATCACGAGTTCCAGAACAGAGATTGTCTGCATAATTTAGGGAAAATTTGTCTCAAAAAGTAAAAAAAAATGGGCTGGATGTGCAGCACTTGCAAAGCATGCAAGCATGAGGCCCTGGGTTCAACCCCTAGTACTGCAAAATAATAATAATAAATTTTTTTAAATTTTAAAAATAAAGATATAAGTGTCAGTTTGTGATCAGATCACAGAAAGCCTTAAACATTTGCAGAAGAGTTTGTAGTTTGTAGAGTTGAGAAAGCAGGTAGGTCACTTTGTGAGGGACTTCAGTGAAAAGCAATGCTTACCAAAGATTTACCAGCAGTTTTGGAATGCTGTAGATACCACTGCACAGTTAAAATGCCAAGCTAAAAGGAATTCAACAGTAGGATCTTCTCACTGAATTTTTGAAGCCCCAGACAAGGCAATGTGGCATAGTTGTAAAATACTGAAGCATATGGCTGCAGGCCAAGTTGGTGTATAGTAATCAAAAATGCAGTGACTCATTTTGAGCAAAGGTGTCGTACAGACTGTGATATACCAAGACATAAGTCACAGATGGCAGATGACACTTCAAAGAACATACAAACATTAATATACTCACAGCTCTGTGAGGAAAATGATAGAGAGCGTACAAAGCTTTGGAGGATAGAAGTTTTAGGATAGTACTAATTTCACTCTCTCCATCTCTGAGGTTTAGGCAAGGCATATTGCCTCGCAGTGGTATAAACTTTATCAGTAGAGAAACTATCTCATGTAACTCATAAAATCATATGGATTCAACTCAACAATGATGGGCTGTTGTTTCCTCTGCACTCACATGTCACCACCCTGGTTTGGCCCCTTCTCTGATAGTTAGATTAATAGAGTTGGCTTCTCTCTGGCATGTCTGCCTGCAGGTAACATTCTCTCCTAGACACATCTTAGATCTCAACAGAGAACAGGAGACACAACTAATAATAGCAAAACATGCACAAAAATGGTAAGGAAAACAAGATATTTAGATAATGACAAGAAGTCCTGAGTAGCAAGATGGAAGATTACATGAGTGAAAACAGTGAATAGCAACAGCTGGGATGAGAAAAGTGTTTGAGTCTAGATAAAAAATGGCATATTAAGGGGAGCTGATATTCTTGTGTTCAGCATAATACAAATCTAAGGGCACTAATGTATCTTTCCATAGGCAAAATTTAAAAGGTTAAAAAAGAGTTGTTCCATCCTTCTCTGAAGCCTGAATGATCATTTCTGGAGCTGGGACTACATGGAGATGTATCAGAGGTACTCTTAAAACAACTGTCTCATAGCATGGATATAAAATTCATATTATTCAAATGTAGGAATATGGACAGAGTCAGTAAGAGCAAGACTAGGGGTTTAAGTTGTACTTATTTATATTACAGCTTATATATTAAAGCTATTTATATTACAAAAGGTCTAAGTCTATCCATTAATTCACTTATTCTGATCAGCCCATTGTTGTTGTTAGGTGCCATGGAGTCAGGTCCAGCTTATAACCACCCTGTGTACAACAGAACAAAACACTCCCCAACATTGTGCCATATCTGGCACTATGTCAATGCTTCTCTGCTCTTCATAAGGTCTTTCATGGCTGACGGGTTCAGGATTGTTTTGGGAGTGGGCTGCCCTGGCCTCCTCCCATTTTTGCAATGCTGTGGATTGAACCCAGGGCTGAAAGAGCACACATCAGCACTGTACCAACTGTCTTAAACCCCATACCATTTACCATTTCAGAGTATTTATATTAACTCTTCTCTGGTCTTTTAATTGCTTTGTCTACAATTCCTTGCTCCCAAATTCCTCCTCCTTAATCACACTCCTCCACAAAGCCTTCAGCAGAGAGAGGGGCTATTCCCTGCAATGGATTTCCACAGCCCTTGGTGGATATGTTTTGTACCCTAGATGGAAATTCTCTGGCAATACATGTAGCAAGGCCTCACCATAATGTAACATTATTTTAGCAACTCTTCCCCATTCTCAGTTACCCTAAAAGTTCTTTTATGGAGGGACTCTATCCTGCTTTGTGTCTTTATCTTTCTGGATTCCCAGGATGACACAGTGTTAGCCGGGTACATTCATTGGATAGATCCTGGTAGGAATCATTTGGATATTCTTAACCATTTCATTTGTCTTCTGCTAAGATGATTCTTCAGAGAAACTTAATACTATGGGAACAGATTTATATAAATACTTATATAAGAAATGTATTCTCTCAGAACTCTTAACTAGTTACAGAGGGGATTTTTCAAACTGAAACTTCTTCAGAAAAATTGCACTAGAAACCTGTGTTGTCAGGTCATGAGTTTTTAAAAACACTTTTTCTCTATCATATCACATTAGCCACCTACATTCATTGGGAAATATCACTGCAGAAGAATCTGTTTGGCACAATTTTGCAGGCCATGCCACACTTCATCTTAAACCATTAGTTTCACCAATGTGATGTTTGCCATAGATAAGATCAGGTAAGATCTTAGACTTTTTCAACGTTATTTTATTCTGGTACAGCAAATCACACTTGTTGTTGTTGTTGTTAGGTGCCGTCGAGTCGGTATCCGACTCATAGCGACCCTCATAGGGTTTTCAATAGCTGACTGTTTCGGGATTGCCTTGGGAGTGGATTGCCAGGTCCTTCTCCCATTTTTGCGGTGCTGGGAATTGAACTCGGGGCCTCAGAGACTGCAGCGCACCGCTCTACCAACTGAGCCAAATCCCAGCCCAAATCACACTTAGGAAACATTTTTCTCACTAGCCTGAGACTGAAGAAATCTATTGTCTACTGTGATGTTTTAAGTATCAATACATATGCAGATCCATGTTTATTCATTGTTTCATTCAATAATGAATTTTATAATCTTTACTGAATACTTACTATTTACCAAGAAAATTACTGATCAGTGAAGATACAGTGATGAACAAGACCTATATTGTATATATCCTCACACATTCATAGTATATGATATATTTTTAGGTAAGAATGTAATGAAGCTCAAGAACTAATATATGCCTTAATGATTTAATTATTTGATTCTAAACCATAGTTCTTAGGTTTCCACTCACAGTGAAATTCATTGAATTCAACAGCTTCCTAAGTACTGGCAATTAAAATGAAATTAACACATAGCTTTCACTGATGGCAAAATATAACATGCTGAAACTTATTTCAGATTGAATCAGAATCATTAAATAATTGGAAGAATTTTTCCTTGCCAGGAAGTAAGAAATGGGGATAATTAGAACTACCACCTGGGCTTGAATCCCAAGATGGTGATTCAGTGGGAAAATTGCCCAGGAGTCACAGAAGATGAGAATATGACCCATTCTTCTCAGTGGGAGCAGTTATCCAATATTACTATATTTTCATCATCTCTCAAGCCCATGAGAATTTCCTCTGAAAGTTTAGATTTATAAATCTATGTAGAAAGTTCTTTCCTTTTTTTTTAAGGAAAAGAATATATAACTAGAAAGGGGAAAATATTCCCTAAATCACTGCTCTATTTGTAGGCAAAAAAACTAGCATTGACTTGAAATCTGGTTCCAGGGACTCCCCACCATCATAACATAGGTAGTGACAAAATATTCAAGTAGAAAATATTAAAATTCTTTTAACCTCTAGATTCTAACTATGACCTTGGTCCTTGAGTAAAACCCCTTGACCTAGAAGCAACTAAAGATTCCACAGGGAATGACAGGGAATATCTGTCCAGATAAGGTAGCTTTGTGCAAATGAGAACACTTGGCAAGTTCTTAAATGGAGGAGTCCATAGCAGTAGCAAATAGAAACCCAACTTTAATTTCCAGGGCAAGAAAGAAAGCAATATATGATGTCTCTTTGGCCAAAATATAAATATATTCTACATGTAATCTCATCAGGAGCAGATGTGAGAAGACTTAATAAATTGGTCAGCAAACACTCAAATATTTTCAGATCATAAAGGTCAATCCATACTCCACTTCATTTCTATGCAAACACCCCCCAAAAAATGACTGCCTTAGCTCCTACAATTCAAAAGTTCTCTTCAGTGATCCTGACAAATCTAATCTTTCCACCACTATTTCTTTCCTGCTACAGTTTTCTTTCAGGAGTGAAATAACATTTTCTGAAATGGAGGCAAAGGCACCACTTGCCTCTGTCAACATTTACACTTTGGTCCCTACATTTTTCCTCCTATTGACATAGTTTTTTAGGAGAAACCTTCAACTGCCATCCTCTGTTAAAAAATTTAAGTTTTAGCATTTGCAAGCTAAAAAGTTAAAGAATAAAACATCATTACCCACCAGGTAATATCTCAGAGAAGAGAATATTTGGTAGAGATCTTCAGAGACTAAAAATCATTTTTCATAGATAGTATCTCAAGTTAATTTTGTACTGGTTATTAGCCTTTATTTATTATTTATTCATGTTATTTCTTTCTCCAGGTGAGAAAACTGAAGCTCAGAAATGCCCAGTCATTTATGTATGTTTTCACATATATATGTGACTGGGCATGGTGGTGCACACCTCTAAATCCAGCGACTTGGGAGGTGGAAGCAGAAGGATCATAAATTCGAGGCCAGAGGTAGCCTGTGTAGCTTAGCAAGACTCTGACTCAAAATAAAAAGTAAAAAAATGGGCTGATATTGAGCTCAGTAGTAGAGTGGTTGCAGAGAATGTATTAGACCTGAGTTCAAACCTTCAGTACCACAAAAAAATAAAATAAAAATAAATAAAAACTATGTGTAGCAGAATTGAGGTTGCTGAGCTACTTACCTCTCCACCATCTGAGCTGTCTTTTGATATATCATGCCTACTGCTTCACCTCCAAAGTAAGGCTCCCTGGTGCATGCAGGCCCATGGCAGTAATTCCACAGGGCATATTATTCCTGCCAATTTGTACAACATTAAGTTCATCTTCCATCTCTTAAACTCACTTTCATCTTCACCACTCTTCCCAATCATTGCCTACTTTGCAAATTAATATATTATCTTTCTCAATATTTTTCAGTATCAAAACTATTCTTAGGATAGATTGTGGGGTTTTTGTTTGGTTGGTTGTTTTATTGATTTCTGGGAAACAGTTAAAAGCCTCATTCATTCAGAAATGTGTCCATCCAAGCTTCCTAACCCATTTCTCTTCACCTATTAATTCTATCTATAAAGGAGTGCAAATTGCCTCTATGGTTTTTAGATTTTATCCATATGGGGCTATTTTTATTACAACTATTTCAGAAAATTTCTACTCAATTCTTATTAAGGAAGTTATGATTTTAGCACTTATAGATCATTGCTATTCCTTTTCTACACATAAATATGTTCACACATAAATACACATACATTCTTTCTATCACTTCAGTATAAATGTATTATAACTTGTAGTTTTATGGATATTCATATCTACACTATTGGTTAGATCAATGTTTTTTACATCCAGGCCTAATAATATACGGGAATTACCTTTTCTTTTATGTTATTTTTGTTGAGATAATTGTTGTTGTTGTTGTTAGGTGCCATCGAGTCAGTATCCAACTCATAGCGACCCTCATAGGGTTTTCCATGGCTGACTTGTTTTGGGATCGCCTTGGGGGTGGATTGCCAGGTCCTTCTCCCATTTTTGCGGTGCTGGAAATTGAACTTGGGACCTCAGAGACTGCAGCACAGTGCTCTACTAACTGAGCTAAATCCCAGCTCAGTTTGTATCCGACTCATAGCGACCCTCATAGGGTTTGCAATGGCTGACTTGTTTCAGGATTGCCTTGGGAGTGGATTGCCAGGTCCTTCTCCCATTTTTGTGGTGCTGGGAATTGAACTCGGGACCTTGGAGACTACAGCACAGCGCTCTACCAACTGAACTAAATCCCAGCCCATTGAGATAATAGTTGTTTATATAATACAACAGTAAAATTCCTATGAATACTACCTTTCACGTGATGGAACACATCATGTAACCTAAGGCTTTCATTATTTACTTGACAGTACATTTATTAATTTATTTATTTTGTACCATGCTTTCCAAGAATCCCCTTTCTACTCCTTCAATTTTGTCTCATTGCCTTGAAAGTGCTACATATTGTCATCCTAGATTCTCCCCCACTGACTCTATTGGTCTTTAGAGTCAGTCTAAATTGTTGTTTATTGTTTTTTAAAGGATCTTTATTGTTTTTTAAAGGATCTTTTGATTTCCTCTTGGTTTAGTTCCTCATTTGAATATAGTATATGTTGTTCCCAGCAAAATAAGAAAATCAATCATGAGAATGGGTACTTGGGACTTACATTTCTAAAAATATATCCTAAAAATCTTCCATAGCCGAGAAGAGATGGAAAGAAGGAGGAGCAGAAAGTAGGAGGGAGGGATCTAGCAAAAGGAAGAGATGATGAGAGAAGAAAGGAGGGAGAGGAGGAACAAGGATGAGTGAGGAATGAGAGAGAAGGCTACCTCAAAGTAAACAGCCCAACTTTAATAGTTTGGAAAATAATTATAATAATACCAATAATACCAAAGAATGGTAGTAATACAAATGGGCTATATTATTCATGTAATACTACTGACAATATAAAAAGATCAGTTCAGAAAAAAGGTTGGACCTTAAACATAACTGGGATGCAAGGGTATATAGAAAAATAATCCCACAAAAAGACATGCAATGTAGAAGAGAGGCCGTTGATGAGGGTGTGGAAGATGGGGAAGGAGGTGCACAAAAGGATAACGGGGAAGTTATCTTTGCAATGTACAAGGAAACGCATAAATGGAAATGTCACAATGAAATGCATGAAAGAATGAAACACATTAAATTGTACATTAAAAATTTCCAGTAAAAAAAGGAGTTAGAAATATCAGCTATATATAAAACATCATTTTAGCCAAGTATGAGGTATCACACTTGTGATTCTAGCATCTCGGGAGATGTAGGCAGGAAGATGGTGGATTCAAGGCCAGAGGCACTCTGTCTCACAATAAAAAAATTTAGAAGTGAGCTGGGGGTACAGCTCAGTGGTAGCGCATTTGCAGAATATATGCGAACCCCTGAGTGCAACCCCCAAATAATGCAATTAATTAATTAATTAATTAAAGGCCTCTATTTTATATCCATAGCTAAGCTCACAATAAAATAAAGGAAACATGAAAGCCTCAAATTTAGAGCAAGAGCTGCAAGCAAGAGGCCGCTATGGCTTTCCTCTTGGCACTTTACAATCTCATTCCTAGCTTTCAGACCCCTGCAAAAACATGGAAGAAAGTTTTAGAATGAAGCAAGGTGAAGAGCTGATCTTCAGACAACCCTCCTCTCCAGCCCACATAGGTCAAAGACCTCACTAGGGCTCTTCACAGAGTGTGAGGAAGGAAACATTGGAAGATAGTGAACTTATGGATATGCATTCCTCTCAGCCTCAGCCTGAATGGGGTTAAGGAAAGTCTTCCCTAGGAATTCTTAAACCAAGATATTGAATTGTTACTATATATGATGGCTATTGTCAGATGCTGTCTAGTCAGGTCCCACTCATAGGAACCCTATGTACAACAGAAGGAAACACTCCCCAAAACTGTATCAGGCACAGGATCTTTTTAATGTTTAAACCCATTGTTGAAGACACTATCATCAAAGCATCTAGCATCAAAGCATCTTCCTTTTTTTAATAGAACCCTCAGTCACCCAAACAAGATATCCTTCTCCAGGGATTGGTCCTTTCCGACAACGTATCTAGCCATTCTTGCTTCCAAAGAGCACTCTGGTTGCACTTCTTTTAGGAAAGATCCATTGGTTCTTTTGACAGTCCATGGTATATTCAATATTGATCTAGAGCACCATAATTCAAAACCAACATTTCTTCTCCAGTCTCCTTTATTCAATGTCCAGCTTTCACAACCATATGATGCGAATGAAAATATCATGGCATGAGTCAGACACACCTTGATCTTCATTGTGTCATCTTTACTTTTCAACAGTATAAAGAGATCTTTCACAACAGCTTTTCCCAATGTGATGCATCTTTTGATTCCTTGACTTCTGATTCTGCGGGTGTTGATTGTAGAGCCAAGAAAAGGAAAATCGTGGACAACCTCAATATTTTCTCCATTTATCATGAAATTGTTTCCTGACCCAGTTGAAAGAATTTTTTATTTTCTTGATGTTGAGGAGCAATCCACACTGAAGGCTGTGTTCTTTAGTCTTCATCAGTAAATGTTTCAAATCTCCTTCAGTTTCAGCAAGCAAAGTTGTGTCATCTGCATAATGCAGGTTGTTAATAAATATTCCTCCAATCCTGATGGTACATTCTTCTTCATAAAGTCCAGATTCTTGGGTTATTTGCTTAGTTTAGAGATTGAAGAGGTATACTGGAAGAATATAGCCCTGATGAACATCTTTCTTGACATTAATCCAGGCAGTGTTTCCTTGTTCTATTTGAATAATTGCCTCCTGGTCCATGTATAGACTCTTCATGAGTGCAATTAAGTGCTCTGGTGTTCCTATTTTCTGCAATGATGTCCATGATTTGTTGTGATCCACACAGTCAAGTGCTTTGGCATAATAAATAGAACATAGATAGACATGTTTCTGGTAGTCTCTGTCTTCAGCTAATATCCATCTGATGTCAGAAATGATGTGCCTGTTTCCACGCTTTCTTTTGAATCTGGCTAGATTTTCCAGCAGTTCCCTGTGAATGTACTGCTACAGTCACTTTTAAATTATCTTTGGAAAAAATTTACTTGTGTAATATTAATGATATTGTTTGATAATTTCAGCATTTCTTTGGATTCCTTTTCTTGGGAATAAGCACAAGCATGGACCTCTTCGATTCAGTTGGCCAGGTAGCTGTTTTCCAAATCTCTTGGCATAAACAAATAAGCACTTCCAGTGCTACATCTGTTTGTTCAATTATCTCTATTGGTATTCCATCAATTCCTGGAGCATTATGTTTCATCAATTCCATTAAGGCAGCTTGCACTTTTTCCAGCACTACAATTGGTTCATGATTATGTGCAACCCCTTGAAATGTTTGATCATCCACCAATTCATTTTGGTATAATGGCTCTGTGTATTCCTTCCATCTCCTTTTGATGTCTCTGGCATCATTTAATATTTTCCTTGTAAAATTCTTCACTATTGTCACTCAAGTTCTGAATTTTTTTCCTCAATTTTTAAGCTTAAGAAAAACAAAGTGTGTTCTTTCCTTTTGCTTTTCTACCTCTAGCTCTTTGTACATCATTATAATATTTGATTTTGACTTCTCAAGCTGCCTTTTGAAATTTCTGTTTAGTTCTTTAACTTCATCATGTCTTCCTTTTACTTTAGCTATTTGTTGTTCAAGGGCAAGTTTCAGAGTTTCTTTTGACATACAATTTGGTCTCTTGTTTTCCTTATCTTTTTAATAATATTTTGCTTTCCTCATGAGTGGTATCTTTACTGCCATGCCACAATTCATGTTGTCTTTGATCATTAGTGTCTAATTCATCAGATCTGTTCTTAAGGTGGTCTCTGAACTCAGGTCCGATATACTCAAGGCCTTACCTTGGCTCTCATACACTTGTTCTAATTTTCATCAGTCTCAGTTTGAACATGCATATGAGCAGTTGATGATCTGACCCACATTCAGCACCTGGTCTTGTTCTGACTTTTGATATGAGGTTTTCCATCATCTTTTTCCACTAATGTAGTCAGTTTGCTTCCTATATGATCCATCTGTTGAATTCCATGTGTATAGAGCTGTTGTTTATGTTGGTGAAAAAATGCATTTGCAATAAAACAGTCACTGGTCTGACAAAAATCTATCATGTGATCTCCACCATCATTTCTGTCACCAAGGCCACATGTTCCAACTTTTGAGCCTTCTTCTGTTTCCAATTTTTGCATTCCAGTCACCAGTAATTACCAGTACATCCTGATTGCATGTTCAATCTATTCTAGATTACAGAAGCTGATAAAAATCTTCCTTATCTTCATTTGTGGCCTTGATAGTGGGTGCGTAAATTTGAATAACAGTTATATTTACTGGCCTCCCTAGATATATGGATATTACTCTATCATTAACAGCATTGTACTTCAGGACAGTTCTTGATATATTTTTATGGTGATGAATGCAACCCCATTTCTTTTTGTCATTCCCAGCACAGTAGACCATATGATTATCTATTTCAAAATGGTCCATATCAGTCCATTTTAGTTCACTGCTTCCTATTATGTGGATGTTTATGTGTTCCATTTCCCCTTTGATGATTACTAATTTTCCTCGTTTCATACTATGTACATTTCTCCTTCCAATTATTAATACATGTTAACAGTTGTTCTTTCTCATTTTGAATCATGCCATATTAGCAAATGGAGATCCCTGGGGCTAAAGCCCTTTGCCATCATTAATATTGACTCTACTTTGAGGGGGCTGGGATTTAGCTCAGTTGGTGCACTGCAGTCTCTGAGGTCACAAGTTCAATTCCCAGCACCGCAAAAATGGGAGAAGGGCCTGGCAATCCACTCCCAAGGCAATCCCGAGGCACTCAGCCATTGAAAACCCTATGAGGGTCGCTATGAGTCGGATACCGACTCGACAGCACCTAACAACAACAACAACAACTACTTTGAGGAGGCAACACATCCTCAGTTATCTTTTGAGTGCCTTCCAATCTTGGCTGCTCATTTTCTGGCACCATATCTGACAGTGTCTCTTTGCTATTCATTTGGTTTTAAATGGCTCTTTTGGGAGTTGGTGGACATGTCCTTTGCCCTTATCTCTCTTAGTCTGGGAGCTCAACTGAAATCTGTCCAGCATGAGTGACCCTGCTGGTATCTGTAATACTGGTGGCATAGCTTTCAGTATCACAGCAGCATGCAAGCCCCACAGCATGAAAAGCTGACAGACATGTAATATACTGAGCATTTAACATGTGGCAAATCCTTATTAAATACTGAGATCAAAAGAATTGATGTTTATGGAAGACTTTTCTATTAATGAAAGATTCTACACCATTTTCATTGTTTCACAAAATACACAATAAAGAATAAGCAAACTATGTTGCTGTTGTTTGTATCATCAAGTTGTGATCAACTCATACTGACCCTCGTAGAGTTTTCAATGGCTAATTTTTGGGGGATTGATTCATATATGGGATGCCACATCATTTTCCTGTTTTTATAGTGCTGGGGATTGAACCCAGGGCCTCAGAGATCTTAAAGTGGCACTCTACCAACTGAGCCAAACCCTAGGCCCTTAGCAAACTACAGACAGCAAAATATAAAATCAGTTTCAATTAGAGCAAAACATTTTATAAGACCTACAGGTCTCCAGTGTAGTCCTCTTGAGAATGTACAACATAAACATTGAAAATAAAATGCTTTATAGGAAAATCTCTCATGCTAAGTATTAAATATAAATTATAATCTTTAATTTTCTGGTGAATAAAAATGTGACCAATCTTGAAAAATAAAGTTAATTCTTACTCCAAGCTATCCCTTGCTAAGGGGGCTGCAATCCTTTGAGGAAGTTCTCCACGTCTCCCTGTCCCTCCCTTAATTCACATTCTATGTTAGGTGCTTGTGGTGTTTGAAAAAGAGAAGGGTAGGGCATTTGTCTGTAATCCCAGTGACTAGGGAGGCTAGGGGCAGTGTGGTCAAAAGTCCAAGGCCAGAAGTTGCCTGTGCTACTTAATATCTCAAGACAATAACATATATCAAAGGGGTTAGGGGTACAACTGAGTGGTAGGGCATTTGCCACCATTTGTGAGGCCTTTGGTTCAATCCATTAGTACTGAAACAAATAAACAAGCAAACAACAATAATAACAACAACAAAATACTGAAGGGGAGCTGTGATCATTGTGCTTGCTACTTAGGTTTCCTCTGGTTGATTCTGTCCCCTTATCCATTTTGCAAAATTGGGGCAGCAAGACTTTTTCCTGAAGCTCCCAAGCTGATGACTTTTGCACAACATGAACCTTATGTCTATACTCCAACTACCAGAGACCTTAGAGTTATAAGAGCTGCCACCACCAAACCCACACTCAGTAGACACTACCCTATAGCAGTCATACACAAAAGCAAGCACCATGTGTTCTGTGCCTCTGTCTGCCTTAGAAGCTTCTTGTTAGCTCCTGCTAACCCCAACCTTCCTATTTTCCAACCCCTAAGGCTTCACCCTAGAAGAATTTGATTCTGGCTGAAAAAAAAAGGTAAAATTTCTTAAAGATGGGTTGGAGGAAATATCTCCTGCACTCTATTAGGTATACGTGAAGAGAGAAAATGGAAAAGTATTTCTGAGTATACTTGATTATTCCTCAGCTCCAAAGCAAAACACAATTTAATAGTTCAATGAACTAATCTGAAATGCACAAGTGAAAGTTTGATACATAGGCATAAATCCCTATAGAAGATGATGCTTATAGAGTAATATTTGATGATAAATTTTTGGCATTTGTGGTGCATCTCAGTGGTAGAATACATTCTAAGCATGTGTGAAGCTTTGAGTTTGACACCCCCCCCAGTGCACACACACACGCACGCACACACACACACACACACACACACACACACAATTCTTTTAACATTTAAAATGGTTTGTTTTACCATTTCTAATTGTACACTGTGATCTAACAAGAAACAGTGACTCAGAATTGTTGTATAATTATGGACAAATTTATTGATTAACCAGATTATTGTTCTTAAGTATCTTATTAGAAGTTTCTGGTTTTACACATTTTTGAGAATATTAAGAGAGTAATATTGAAAATATTTTATGCTTTTCTTGTGATTGCAGTTAGCCTGAATCAGAGGTCTTCTGTGTCTATGTTAATGTGTATAGACACTTTATTTGTGACTAATATAGCAATTGTAGTAGATATCCTTTGGTTAGCATTTGCTTGATATGATAATGTATTGTAGGGAAGACAGTAGCTCTCTACTAGCTCAAGAAAAAGGAACATGGTCTCTGTTCATCTCCTGCCTCAAGTTCTCTACTCTACCCTTGTGAGTGGAGGATACAAACAGGAAGGGCATGAGTCTTCCCTTGGAGGACTGAAGAACTCCAGGCATTTTTATAAATAGCTACATAATATTTTAATGACATTAAAACACATGGCAAGTTGAATATTTAAAAATCAATCTCAAAAATATCTATTTCCAGTACAGTAAGAGAAGAGGGGGCTGGGATTTAGCTCAGTGGGCAGAGCGCTGCGCTACAGTCTCTGAGGACCCGAGTTCAATTCCCAGCACCACAAAAATGGGAGAAGGACCTGGCAATCCACTCCCAAGGCAATCCTGAAACAGTCTGCCATTGAAAACCCTATGAGGGTCGCTATGAGTCGGATACCTACTCGACAGCACCTAACAACAACAAAGAGAAGAGAGGCTTGCACAAACAACAGAAAGGGGAAATTCACTTCTGCAGAGGCAAACCCCCATTTCCATGTGGAGCCAAGTTCACACACACCACAGGCTGACAGAGCAGTGGTGTCAAGAAGATGGCATTTGGCTGCCCTGGACATGGTTCACCGCTGAACCCTGCAGAGGAGGGAAAATCAGTGACGCAGGAGTTTGGCTGGTGATCCTTGTATTTGGGAACAGGATGGCCAAAGGGCTGAGCCAGAAGGAGAAGCCCAGGGTGGCAGGAGGGCTCATTTCACAAGCCAACAGGCCTCTAACTCCCGATTCTGGGGGGGGGGGCATTTGGTGGAGACCTGAAGGACCATTCCCAGACCAAATTGGCATCCAAGAGGGAGCGATAAGCATGGCAAGAGTCCCAGAGACAAAACATGTATATAAAAGAAAGCAAAACAAAACCACAAAAACAGTGGAACAGGGCATGGAGAGATTGGCAAAGTTGAATTAGAACAGAGGTGCCACCCTCTCCCTTGTTGGACAATAAAGCAACCGCTATATTGTCTGAAATGTGAGTCACTAAGTGAACTCCTTTAAGAGAAGGACCCAGCAGCCCACTCCCAGAACTATCAGCCGTTGAAAACTCTATGAATAGGACAGAAGTACAGACATAGTTCCAGGCATGGCACAGTGTCAAGGAGTGTTTTGTTCTTTTGCACATTGGAATGCTAGGAGTCGGATCTAACTGGAAGGCACCTCACAACAAACAAGTAAACTCCTATGTGGGCACAGCCAGTGGCTCCTTATCTACATGGTCAAGTGCAGGTCTCTGCTTCTGATCAATGCATCGCTACCTCTTCCTGAGGAACCAGGAAGGTTAGTGCTGTAGCTCTTAGAATGGAAGGTGCAGAAGGAGTCTATCTGTAGATGAAATGGGAGACCTGGATGGACTTGTTGTTCAGCTCCTTGTTGGGCAAGAACTTGTGCAACTCACTCTTTTTGAAGCAAGGATCACATTGGTAGGCACTGAGGCAGGCGCTGCAGAAAACTGTGGAGCACTAGGTGCAGGTGTTGGTAGCACCCAAGCAGTTGCAGAAGCCACAAAAGGAGGTTGCATGGTGGAGGGCTTGGGCTTTGAATGAGGGGTGGCAGCTGGGCGTGGCCCTAAGTCAGGCCAATGTAAAACTCTTGCAGAGGGGCTTCATGGGCCTGGATAAATTGTAGACAGAGACCCTGCTGGGGGAGGCACCAGGCTTGGGGGCCAAAGAACAGATGAGTAGCCTGTCACTAGGCTGGCAGAGGAAGGACCAGGAGGGAAGGCCACAGTTTTGTCATTTGGTGAAGGGTGAGCACTTGTGGGGGGGTGGGCATTGTTTCTGACCACCCAAAATCTGGCCACAGAGTGTACATTCTTCAATGTCTTCAAGTTCTCTAGGCTCTATCTAAAAATATATCTGGTCTTTTTTACCTGGTTCGTTTATTATGATACTTATTTCATTTAAGTTATATTTTACATACTTTAGAGATAATTTAATTCACTGTAATTCTTAGGATTCTAATTCGGTTATATTTTCCACTGACTCTTCATGAAGGTTTATTTCTTCAATTCTTCATGTCTTCCAGGTACTTAGGCGTCTATGAACTTCAGAACAATTTGATTACTTTCCCTGGAGATTTTTGGAAATCCTAACCCTAATCATAATCAAAATCCTAAACATGATACACGAGTGAGTGTCAGCATGTCATGCTGTGGGGGCTTGTGTGTTGCTGTTATGCTGAAAGCTGTGCTGCCGGTATTAGATACCAGCATAGTGGATCGGTTTCACCTGATCTTGCACACTAAGACAGACTAAGGAGAAGGACCCAACTGCCCACTCCCAAAACAAGTAGCTATTGAGAACCCCATGAATAGTAGAGAGGCACTGTCCAATACAGGGCTGGAAAATGAGCCCTGCAGGCTGGAAAACATTCAAGAAACGACTAGGGAAGAGTTGTCTCCTCAAAGTAGAGTCAACCTTAATGACAGGAATGGAGTAAAGCCCCTGAGACCTCCTTTTGCTGATGTGGCACAACTGAAAATGAGACAAAACACAGTGTCTGCAACATTGGGCTCAAATATAAAAAGACTGCACTTGGCACAGAATCGGGGAATGTTTCATTCTATTGTATGTAGGGTCACTATGAGTCAGCCCCAACCTGATGGCACCCAGCAACAATAACAAATGCTCAGTAAGTAATGAATGAATGGACCTTATGCCATTGTCATTGCCATTCTTCCAACATGAAACTGAAGCAACACAGGAAAGTTATATAAGTTTTTACAGGCAATCTTACAGTCAAAATTAAATTGCAAGCTTAATGCAAACCTCTTTTTCTTGGCACTACACCAATGTTTCAAACTTTGAGTCATGATCCGCTGGTGAATCTCAAGGCCAGTAAAATTGGTCACAATTGGCATTGTTCAAATGAAATAGAAGAAGAAAATGGCACAGCATACATAACGCAGTGAGCACAGCCGACTGCAACATAAACTAGAAAATAAACCAAAGCAAAAGAAAAGCCAGTGCATCTAGCATAATAAGGGTTAAGTAATGGTTTGTAAAACTTCTGGATCTATTAGGTCAATAGGTAAGACTCACTTTTTGCTATGGGTCATGGCCTAAAAATGTTAGAAAGTTACTTAAGTAGGCCATTTGTTTTCAGTAATTGCTCTTTAACATTTCCAAGAGGAAAATAATACTTCTAACCTGGACTCATGATCCGCTGTCCTCTTTAACTTGTTTCTTTCTTTTTTTTTTTTCTCTTTTTTTTGTAATCATGGAATTTTCTACATTTATGAAAGTTTAAAAAGCAATAATAGAAATAACCTACGCACTATAGACATTAACCTATTGCTGGTGTAGTTCTTCTCTGTCTTCCTCTCTCTTCTTTGTCTCTCCTTTTAGCCTCCCCCTTCCCTTTCAAGGGCTGGGGATTAGCTCAGTTGGTAGAGTACTGCTCTGTGGTATCTGAGGCTCTGAGTTTGATCCCTAGCACAGCAAAAATGGGAGAAGGACATGGCAGTCCACTCCTGAAACAATCCCAAGACTATCAGCCGTATTAAAACCCTATGGAGGTCTCTATTACTCTGACTGTATTCTACAGCACCTAACAACAACAGCCTTCCCTCCACACTTAACTTTCAAGAATCAACATATGACAGATGCAGCTGAGGTGCCAACCTTGCCTTATTATACCTTCACTTCTCCACAGTGGTACCACTATTTGAAATTGGTGTGCACTGTCCACATATGTAATTATGAAATTTTACCATGTAATTTTACCAAATATTTGTTATTTTGTTGTTGTTTTTGGGTGCCATCAAGTTGGTGTCCAACTCATAGAGACTCTATAGATAATAGGTGAAACGCTATCATCAGTGGTTCTCTGGTATTCATAGGGTTTTCAATGTCTGATGGTTTTTTGGGAGTGGCCTGCTGGGTCCTTCTCCTAAGTCTACAGCACCCAGGTAGTCTCCCATCCAACTACTAACAAGGTCCAAGATCTTACACGATGGGACACCATAGTGGTACAACTGTAGGCACCAAATATTTATCCATACATAATTCAATGATGCACTGTTTTGTACAAAGGTATCTTTTGGCAATTTCTTTCTTTATCTATGTTTTCTGATGTGTCTTTTCACCCTGTGAGAGAGTCTTATGCAATTTCACAAGCAGTATTACTATTAATGTCACTACATATAATCTCTTGAACAAATTGCAGTGAGAAGTTGTCTACCTTAGATAACTAGAAGTGGCATTGGTTGACCTTAAATTTTTATGGATATCTTTAGTATTCCTAGGCTTGAAAAAGTGGTTTACTGACTTACACCTGTGCCAGAAGGTATAAAAGCTTCTGTATTCCCACATCCTTGAAAACATTTGAAGTTGTCAGACCTATTAATTTTTAACATTTACTGGATATGAAATTGATTTTTATCATTATTTGTGAGGCTGAGCATCTCCCTGTGATCAAAAATAGTTTAGTGGCCCATTTTTTTCTTTATATATAATTTGTCCTTTTGTGGGGTGGGGCGTTCTCTTTCTTATTAGTTGGTGGAATTCCTTATACATTCTAATTATTGATCTTACCTATGTATATTACTTTATCATATATTAATTACGTAGAAGTTTATTATTGCTATTATTATTTTAATGTAATTAGAATCATCAATTACTTTATAGATCACAATTTATTTTTTCCTTAAAATAATTCACATCCAAATATTATAAACACCTGCAGTGGTAGCACTGTGGGGTGCAATCCCATTAGATCTCAGAACCTAAGCAGCATCAGGCCTGGATAGTACTTTGATGGGAGACCACCTGGGAAGACCACAAGCTGTAGGCTTGGGAGCAGGACCCAGTAATCCACTCACAAAAATCACTGCATCATTGAAAACCCTATGAACAGCAGAGAAGCACTGACAATAGTGTTTTCCCTGTTGTACATAGGGTAGCTATGAGTTGGACACCCACACGAAGGCACATAACAACAACAATAACAATAAACATGCCACCTGTGTCATCTTCCAAAGGTTTAATTTTTTTATTTTCACGTCACTTTTAATATGTGAGAAATATATTTGTGTTTCTGGAGTGATATGAGAATTTGGTTTAATTTCCTATTTAGTTACCAACAGATTCTTTATAAATGGCTATCTCTTCTGACATGGTGTCTAATGCTAATTGTAATTCGTGTGCCAAACATTCATACATATTGGAGTCTTCACAACTCCAATTTGTTTTATCCTTTTTTTATACTTGTGCAAATAACAACTTACTTTAGTCATTTAGTTTCAACAATGTGGAACCTGATGAGCCTTTTCTTCCCTCCTCATTCTTCCCATCCTTAAGAGTTCTAATCAACTTTTAATCACTTACTGTTATAGTGAAAGCTTCTAATCAACTTTTCACATTTCATGAGCATGCTTTTTGAAATTCTGACTAAAACTGAAATGAGTCTAGTCAGTGACTAATTGCCATGTTTATAGTATTGAGATTTCCATCCAAGAAAATGACTTAGCTCTCCATTTACTTAGATCTTTTTCTTGTGATTTTCATACTGCTATCAGCTTTGTTTTCAGTAACCTTAGAGTTCTGTTGATATTATAAATAGTATAGGATTTTTTTGGATAATTGCTTAATACTTGTGCATAGAGTTACAAAAGGCCTTTATATATTGTTCCTCTTTCCACTAAACTTGCTGAATTATTTCATTAATTATAAATATTTGTCTATACAATGTATGAATTCTGATATTAATAATTGCATTATTTGAAAATAATTCATCTTCTCTAATTTCAAACTTCACATTTTTTATTCCCATGGCATTTAATTTATATTTCTCATTTAAGTCATGTATTAACAATTTTATCTTTTACAATTTGAATTAAAGTACATAAGATGCATCTGCTCTTCTGTTCCTAGTGTTACAATTTATATCATGACTATATAGAGATTTTATCATTTTTCTGCATTTATAGAGATGATTGTACATATGATTTTTTAGTTATAGTAAGATGTGATTATAGTAATATATCATCTAGTATTGGGCTTAAATATACAGAATCGAGAAGGGTTTCAATCTGCTGTACATAGTGTCGCTATGAGTCAGACTCGACTCGATGGCACCTAACAACAACAACATCATCTAGTATGGATTAGTCATTTCCTTTTATAATTAGAATATTTATTTTATACATTTCTAGATTTTGTTCTGGGAGAAGGATGTGGCAATCCACTGCGGAGGCAATCCTGAAACAGTCAGCCATTGAAAACCCTATGAGGGTCACTATGAGTTAGATGGTGACTCAATGGCATCTACCAACAACAGATTTTGTTTATGTTAGTTTCTATTACTACAAAACTGTATTAGTAAACTTTTTATTGCTGTGACAAAATACATGAAGGAAACAAGTTCAGGGAGGAAGAATTTGCTTGGGTTCTCTGTTCCGGAGGCTTCAGCCCATGGCAATTTGGTTACCTTGCTTCTGGCCCCATACATGATATGCCAGAATATCATGGCAAAGAGTGTGTAGTGGAGCCAAGTACTCGACCACATGGTAGACAGGAGGCACAGACACTGAGAAGTGCCTGAGGATAGGATATACCCTTCAAAGTCATGCCAGCAATGACCTACTTCCTGCATCTGAGCCCATCCTCCTAGTGTCCCACTCAACTATAAATTCATCAATGGGTTACACAATTGGATTAACCCATTGATCCAATCACCTCTCTGTAGCTCCACCCGTTGGGTACCAAGCTTTCAACCCATGTGTCTTTTGGGAGGCACTTTATATCCAAACCATAACAATAACAAATTATCATAAACACAGCAGCTAAAAGGAACATAAGCTTATTATTTCATAGTTTCCCTGAGTCAGTAGCAGTACAGATATGCATTGACTGGATGCTCCACTCAAGGTGTTGGTCTGGGCTGTGATCTCAGCTAAAGCTCAGTAATGTTCTGCTCAATTCCCTGGTTCTTGGCAGAATTCTTTTCCATGTGGTAATAAGATTGTCATCATATTTCTTTCCTAGCTGTTGGCCAAGGACCATTTACTACTCTTAAAGCCTGACTTGTTCTAGAACAGCAGAACACTCACTCATTTAAAATTTCATTTCATTTACCAGTTCCACCAAGTATAACATGCCTTTTTATTAACTTAAAGACAACAGAATAGGAACTCTGGCTACATCTGCCAAATTCTACTTCATTGCCTTATGATGCTACATCAGCATAGGTGTGATACTCTGTTATATTTGTGGGATGTTCTTGGACTCAACAGGAGGAAATGAAAGAGATGAGGATATAGGGAGCCATCTTAACATTCTGCCTATCACAGTTCTGTGACTTTACTTAGGAATTCTCTTACTAATCTCATGAGTCAGATTGATGTAGCAGTTTCCATTTTATATTGATTTTATTTTTCTAGAATATAAATTTAACCTTAGTCATTTTGTTGCAGTGTATTGCCACTTGTTTTATAAGCTGGACTTGTATTTGAATATAAGCATATATATTTAGCATCTTCAAAGTGTTGCTTCAGCTACAGTTAATCATTTTCTTTATTCCCTTTATTGATCCAGCTTCTACCACTCTATAAAATCCAAACTATAGGAATTCTAGAAATTTTAGTCCAAAATTCCCAGTTTTATCAGTTACTATCTCTCTGTTTCTTATAAAGAAACATGATTCCTGTGTGATGCAGTGTAGAGATAATGAAATCTGTAGTCGGGAGAATAGTTGCAGATTCACTGTCTATGTCCATTACATTCATTAAATCACTGTCTAATTGCTATTCCCAAGAAAGAGAATCCAACCAAATTCAGAAATTATCAAAAGATATCATTAATATCTCATGCAAGCAAAATTTTGCTAAAGATTATTCAAAAAACACTATAGCAATATATTCATAGGGAACTATCAGAAAGACAACCCTGATTCAGAAGAGGATGTGGAACCAGGGACGTCATTGCTGACATCAGATGGATATTGGTCAAAAACTGAGAATACCAGAAAGATGTCTGTTGTTGTTTTTAGGTCCTGTAGAATCAGATCCGACGCATAGCTACCCTCATAGGGTTTTCAATGGCTGAGTGCAGAACAGCACCCTACCAACTGAGCTAAACACCAGCCCAAAGAAAGATGTCTATCTATGTTTTATGGACTATCCAAAGGCATTTGACTCTGTGGATCACAACAAATTATGGATAATATTGTGTACTTAGTTGTACTCACGAAGAATTCATACATGGACCAGGAGTCAGTTATTCGAATAACACAAACACTGCTTGGTTTAAAGTTAAGAAAAGTTTGTGTCAGGGCTATCTCTTTCCACCATACCCCTCAATATGTATGCTGAGCAAATAATTTGAGAAGCTGGACTTTATGAATAAGAATGCGACATCATTAACAACCTGAGTTATGCAGATGACACAACTCCACTTCCTGAAACTGAAGAGGATTTCAAACATTTCCTGGTGAAGATCAAAGAACACTCACCTCAGTATGGATTGCAACTCAACATCAAGAAAACAAAAATTTTTGTGACTGAATCAGTAAGTAATTTCATAATAAATGGAGAAAAGATTGAGGTTGTCCAAGATTTTGTTTTACTTGGTTCTACAATCAACACGGAATGAAACAGCAGTAATGAAAAGATGTATCACATTGGGAAAAGCAGTTGCCAATGATCTCTTTAAAGTGTGGAAAAGTAAAGATGTCACATTGAAGAGAAAGGTGACCCTGGCTCACTGCATGGTATTTTCAGTTGCAAAATATGCTTGTGAAAACTGGACAGTGAATAAAGGTGATGGGAGAAAAATTGATGTTTTTGAATTATGGTACTGGAGATGCATGCTGAATATATCACAGACTGCCGAAAGAACTAACAGATCCATCTTAGAGGAAGTGCAACTAGAATTGCTCCTTGCAAGCAAGGATGGCTTGATTGTATATTACATATGTTGGACATGTCATCAGGAGGGACCAATCCCTGACAAAGGACATCACGTTGGGGAGAATGGTGAGTCAGTAAGAAGAAAGGAAAATCCTCAACTACATGGATCGACACAGTGACTGCAACAATGTGCTTAAACATAAAAACAAAAAAGTGTATGGCACAGTGGTAGGAGGGTTTCATTCTGTTTATATAGGCTCATTATGAGTTTGACCTGACTGGATGACACCTAAAAACAACCACCTCACATGGTTACAACCCCACTACAAATGCTGATGAACATTTAGTTTTTATCTTGTGGGATACAGAGTTGTAGGGTAGTGATGCTAAGATAACAGAGATCTTGTATTTCTGTGGAAGACATGAATAAATATTTAACCTAAAGTATTCTCAGGCTCTTGTGAAAATGTGAGTTGTTACAGTCAAGCCTACCATATAGGCTTTTCCTAATGAGACAGATGAGATTATATTCATGAAAATATAAAAATTTTTACAAAGACTAGAAGCGTAACTCTAAGTTAGAGAGGTGGAGATATTTTTATATGCCTAGGCTGTACAATGCTTAAAGTGAGAGGTGTCAATTACGGAAGTGTATTCATTTCCATACTTTCTTTTCTTCCAAAGTAATGCTTATTGACTTAAATGCCTATAGGATAGAAATGTTAAGATAGAAGGAAGGAGATTTTTAATTAAATATAATCTACAGCCTGGGCTGGGATTTAGCTCAGTTGGTAGAGCACAGCACTGCAGTCTCTGAGGTCCCAAGTTCAACTCCCAGCACCGCAAAAATGGGAGAAAGACCTGGCAATCCACTCCCAAGGCAATTCCGAAACAGTCAGCCATTGAAAACCCTGTGAGGGTCGCTATGAGTCAGACACGACTCAACGGCACCTAACAACAACAACAACAACAGCCTTGTTCTAAAGGTAAAACAAAATGGTAGGATTGAAAGGAAGAAACTCCCTGCAAACCTCAACCACACACACACACAAAATACTAATTAAAAGTTAAAAAAACTTAGGATGGGTGCTATGACACTTGCTTATAATACCAGTAACTCAGGAGGCTAAGGCAAGAGGATCACAAGTTTAAGGCCAGAGGCAGCATGTGTATCTATTGTTATTGTTGTTAGGTGCTGTCAAGTTGGTATCCAACTCATAGTGACCCTGCATACAACAGGGGAAACGCTATGGTCAGTGCTTCTCTGATGTTCATAGGGTTTTCAATGGCGGATCAATTTTTTTGGTGGGAGTGGGTTGCTGGGTCAGTCTCCCAAGCCTATAACACCTGGTGTTCCCAGGCAGTCTCCCATCCAAGTTCTACAGGCATGACCCTGCCTAGCTTCTGAGATCTGACGGGATTGGATGCCACAGGACTACGGCTGCAGGCATGTGTATCTTAGCAAGACCCTATCTCAAATTATAAAAAATTTTTAAAGGGGGTGGGGACACAGCTCAGTGGTAGATCACCTGCCTAGAATGCCCAAGGCCTTGAGTTGTACTCTTCAGTACTACAATAACAGAAAGGAAAGAAAGAAAGAAAGAAAGAAAGAAAGAAAGAAAGAAAGAAAGAAAGAAAGAAGAGAAAGAAAGAAAGAAAGAAAGTCAAGCAAGCAAGCTACAAAAACCTAAATGGAATTAGGCTCTTATTTTATCTATGACTCCAGAAGCCAAAGAAAGTTTTAGAAAGGAAGATGATGGGTGTAGAATAGTGCATAATTTAGATATTTCTCTCTAGTCACCCTTTCCTGCTCCCTCCTCCTCCAAGATACCTCCATAATTGTATTTGATGCAGTTATCCTTGTCTGTTCCCTTGTCTATATTCACCAATAGACCAGAAAATTCATGAGAATAGGGGCTATGACTTTAACTGATTCATAAAAATCTTAGAATTGCACATATTAATGGGCTACTTACCATGTGATGTTTTAATACATGCATACATTGTATAATGTTTAAGTCAGATTGAACATATGGCTCTACTCAAACATTTATTATTTCTTTATGCTCTCCCTTAAGCTCTCACCACATAGCCACATGACTGGTCATCTATAATTATTTGTAGAAAAGAAAGAAGATAGTAAAGAAGGAAAACATGCAGAGAAAGAAAGAGAAAGACAAAAGTATTTGCATTTTCAGGTTCCACGACCTGGAGGCTAGGGAAAAGGAAAACTATGGATATGGACTCTATAGAATTTCACAAACAAGATCTCTTGTCTGTTTTTATTTTTCTCTTAAAGCCCTCAAATACAATGTTTTTCTTTTCTCAGTTCCTTTGCCTGGAAACCTCCTTCTCCTGAGACAACCTGATATCACAGTTCTATGTGTGAAACCTACCTTATTAAAAGCTGCCAGTGATATGTATTGCTTTTCTTCTTTCCTTTCAACAAAACACTTGTCACTTTGTGATGAGTAGAGATTTATTAGTGATATTTCTCATATTTTCTTCAAGCCTTGCTTGACACTGAAGCTATGAAAAAATAGTGATTTGAAGGTTTGAAAATGTAGCAGAAAAAGAACTACTGACAATCGTTTTGGAGTTTGAGCAACGTGTAAAACATTGTAAGTGGGATTTCATGTTCCCATCCACCATTGCTTAATTCTCAACACTGAATCCAAAATTTTTTGTCATTTCCTATCTAATAGTTAGAGCTGAGCCAAAGTCACACTATATTATTTAGAGAAGTTAATTTACATTTATCTTTTTCTATTTTTTCTCTTCTGAATATCTAAGCATAAATATACAGTTTTAACCTGACATGAAACTTATTTTATTACTCAAGGCATTATATGGAATTGGAGCTTTGTGGCTCAGCCCATAGTTGAAAACTAAACATTTCTTTAAAAAATGGATAAGAATATCTTACATTTCTTGAACATAGCCAAGAAATTTATTTTTAATAACTGAACCACAGATGGGATGCCATCTGTCAGCATATGGCATTGGCTCTTAAAGCAATGTTTACATCTGGGGGATATGGTGCTTTCTTTAAGAGAACAAGAAGCGTTATTGGACTAAACATGAAGAACAGTGATTTTAGAGTCATGAATATTGTAAGTTTGCTAAGGATAGAAAAAGCATGTTTATATGCATACAGTTTTCATACATTTGGGTGGATAAAATGAAAGAAAATCTGTCCATTGAAATTCCATTATGATAATGAAAATAATTGAAATTTTTAAATCATTGGAGTTTTTTATTCTCCCATGACAGACAAAACTATTAGTATGATAGAAACAGATATTAACAAATTTGGGTGTTTTTTATATTCTATAGTTTTTTCTGCATGGTTACTAATATAATGTTTTAATGTCTTGAAATATCCATTTATTCAAAACATACAAAAGACATATTTTGTTCCTTCCATATCAAAATGCTAATCTGGTATAATTTTATTCTGTTTTACTGTGTATAGATGTTATTTTTAATTACCTTTGCAATTTGAAACATCATTGTCCTTTATATGATAAAATCACAAAGTTTTAATTTGATGTATTTTTAGGAGATAAAGGAAAACATGAAAATTGTACAAATTTATGGAGTATCATGTAAAGTTTCCACATCTGTATCTATTATACAATGATTACATCAGAGTAAACATATCTATCTCCTGAAACATTTATAATTTCTTCTGGGTGAAACCATTCAAAATCCTCTCTCATAGCTTTTTTAAATTGAACAGTACACTATTATTATTTATATCTACCCTACTGTGTCACAGAACACCAGAACATGTTACTGCTACCTAAGTGTACCTTAATATTGCTCATCCTCTCCCCAGCTTCTGATAACTACCCTTCTAGTCTCAACATCTATGAGATTAACTATTTTACATTCCAAATAAAAAGGAAATAATGTTTATATTTGTTTTTCTGTGCCTGGCTTATACTTAACATAATGATCTCCAGTTCTGTCCATGTTATGCCAAATAACAACATTTAATGTATTTTTTATGGCTGAATGTTATTGTACAATGTATATGCATCATATATCTTTATTCCTCAGCTGATGGACACTTGTTTCCCTTTCTTGGCTATTGTGAATAGTGCTACAATGAACACGGGAGTGCAGATGTTTCTTTGACACACTGATTTCATTCTCTTTGGATATTAGTGGGACTGCTGGATCATATGAAGAAAATATTTGCAAACTGTACCTCTGACAAGGAGTTATATGGAGAATATGCAAGGAACTCCAAAAATTCCCTAGTCAATAAATAAATAAATTAATTAATTAATTAAAGTATGGCCAATAGACATATCTTAAAAGAAGAGGTACAAAATGGCCATTGACAGATTAAAAAAATGCTAAAGTTCTCTAATTATCAGAGAAATGGAAATAAAAAACACAATAATATATCACCTTATTTCAGTAAGAATGGATGTCACCACACACCAAACATGTCTAATCTAAAAGATTAGAAATGCTGATGAAGATATGGAGAAAAGGAAGACTTTCTACACTGTTGATGGGAATGTAAACTACTACAGCCATTATAGAAAATACTATAGAGTTCCTCAAAAAACTAAAGAGAACTACCATGTGATCCACTAATTTTCATTGCCATAAACTTGTAAAGAAAATTAAATGAACTCTGATCACAAGCAATTTTAATATATTCTGATCAATATTGTTCCATTGCTAATTCAACTGGCAAAAATTCAATATAGATATTTTCAACACTACACAAATCACAAAAACCCAGTAACTAGAGATTCCAAACAAATGTTAAAATTTCAGTTTTAAAGTTAAGAGAAAATGGGTTTAATGAAGTTAAATAAGAAGACCTGAGATTACAGTAACTGTATTCAGCAGTATATACTTGAAAACACATTTTCTTTTTGCTCTATGATGATGTCTCCGTGAATGGAAAATACTATTAGTAAGCAAATATAAAATATTGATTAATTGTCAAAAAAAGAAAAAGACTAACTGCATTAGCAATTACAATGTGATGTAAAATCACTATGATGTGCCACTTTCTATTTACCAATCTGCATTTTAAATTGAGTTATTAATTAGTCTTGTCAAAAATTAAATAAATAACTAAAATCATATACTTAAAATCTGGTTATGCTTGTATAATGTGCTTTCGAGATATCAGTGAAGATTCTTAAAATGTTCACAGCCTTTGATCCATTGTTCCATATAATGAAGCTTTTATTTGAATAAAATAATGTAAAATATTAAAGAAGTTCAACTGACAGAAGTTTTCACTGCAGCAGAATACACCTAGGGAAGTCTGAGGTGATAAAATAAACCATCTTCAACGTGAAGGTGGCTAAACCTTA